>JARFJB010002375.1:4183960-4346460 GCA_036346205.1 Vesta saturnalis | reverse complement strand
GTGACGTTTATTATTTATTTTTGAGAAAATAATTTATAACAGTAAGTATGGCAAGAAAACTTTCGCAAGCTGATAAAATACGAACTATAGCAAAATTAAATTCTAAATATAATAATATTCAGAATTTACATCAGTTCTACAGACATCAAGACAAAATTTATATCGATTGGGGGCTTGTATCTCGATAGCTCAGTCGGTTAGAGCGCTACTCTAACAAAATAGATGTCGTAGGTTCAAATCCTACTCGAGGTAAACTTTTTATTTATGTTAAAATACTTATCTTTTTTGGGATTTTTAATGGTGTATTTAAATTATACAATCTAAACGTTTAGATAACACACAGTTATCTTCGTCAGTAGTAATATTTGTAAGAATTGTTAAAGATGTTGTAAACAATTTTGTCAAAGTTGAAAAATTAAAACATAAACATCAGCCTGCTATTAATACAATAGTTTGAGAAACGTAAAAAGCTAACTCTAAAAATTAAATTTCAAATTTTAGTAATAATAATAATAATTTTTAGTTTTTATTTTAGCCACAACCAACAACTTCCAAAATTTCATATATACATATATATATATATATATATATATATATATATATATATATATATATATATATATATATAGGGTGTCCTGAAAAGAATGGGCCATACTGCAGGGGCACCTTCTTTGGATTAAAGTATACCGATTTAAAGTCAACTTACCTTAGTAACAAGTTGCTCCCTTAAGAACATATGAGCCTTTAAGAATTTATTTAACTGAAATTTGGTTTTTTTAGGTTTTTGCATTAGCTGAACATGTCTGTGAAATCAGTTTTTGTGTAAAGTGTAGAGGGCGCTTGCAACCACCTATATGTTACATTCTCATTCTCATTTTTTTTTGGTATGTAAAAAATTTTATATAATGAGTAACGTTTTAAAAATTTCATAATAATAGCTTTATAAAAGGTGTACTTGTCGCAAGTCGCTAAACTGCACCATTTCCAAGAAAAATGTATTTAAAATTAGTATTACAGATTCTATTACCCTCGCGCTTATACATATGTCAAGCAATTATTTACAAAAATCATGAATGTGTTAGAAACAAAATTGCAATAGACTTAATCCACAAAAAAGGTTTAAACAAGATATCTTGGGAACAAAAGAAGCAAGGCGCCAATTGTATCATCGACCCAATTGCGTCATCGGCTTGGCCACATTGCAGTTACGTTATCGGCTTTGAACGAGGCACCAGATAGGTACGACTTCTAATAGTGTAAATACACAAACGTTTATGTGTTTTATTTTCTATAAACCTGAATTTCAATATCAAAATTGAACGTAAAACATTCCATTCAATTATGATAAAGCTTTTTTTTGTTGCATGTTAGTATTAAGAATATTACTTAGAATTAAAGGTTTGAGTGCTAATTTCAGTAATTAAATAAGTATAACGTTTGATTTATTTTTATTATTAAAGACTATTAATATTAAAAGCTTGTATAAATATTGATTATATAAATGCGGAAGAAAGTAAACTCAATTGAAATCCAAAATAATAAGACAATTGAATTGAGTATAAATTTTGGTAATTGATAAAAATGACCATTTCTTTTAACATTTGAGCAAGCTGGCGCACCTAAATAAGAAAAGAATTTGCAAACGTAACTATTACAGTTCATTTATTCAAACTGAAATTAAATAGCAAGCGAATTAAAACTAACTAGTAGATGACATCTTTATAAATTAAACCCATTCAGCGTAAATGAAAAGGTAATCATTTTAAGTCTCACAAAAGCAATAGAACATTTTTATTCAATAATTTTGACATTATAACAAATGCTAAAAGAACCCTAAATATTATTCTTCGTAGCGGGGTGTAAATAACACGAGTAAGAACCAATGGTATTACGCCCGTTGCAACTATCCAACTAGCCTAATGTAATACAAAAAATATAACCAAAATATCTTGAAGAAAAAGAAAAGAACAGCGGCGGTAACAAACAACATTTTTAAAATAAATATATTTAATATAAATTATATTCATGTCGCTTCATAAATTTATTTGCTGGTGTACGTCATTGGCACTCATTTTTTGCTTGTTAATATTGCTGTCGAATACACTATATTGAATGTTCGCGAGGGTAATAGAATCTGTAGTACTAATTTTAAATACATTTTTCTTGGAAATAGTGCAGTTTAGCGACTTGTGGCAAGTATACCTTTTATAAAGCTATTATTATGAGATTTTTAAAAAGTTACTCATTATGTTAAATTTTTCACATACCAAAAAATATGACAACGAGAATGTAACATATAGGTTGCTGCAAGCGCCCTCTATACTTTACAACAAAAACTGATTTCACAGACATGTTCAACAAATGCAAAAACCTATAAAAACCAAATTTCAATTAAATAACTCACAAAATCAATGAGTTAGCGTAAAAAATAGAAACAAAATAAATCTTTAAAAGCTCGTATGTCCTTAAGGGAGCAACTTGTTACTAAGGTAAGTTGACCTAAATCGGTATATTTTAATCCAGAGAACGTGCCCCTGCAGTATGGCCCATTATTTTCAGGACACCCTGTATATACTATAATAATATATACAGGGTGTATTTTAAAATCACCGACAAACGAAAACTGGAGATTCTATGATTCAAAATAAGACAAAAATTATCATAAACGCTTTTCCGAAAATGCTTTTTGTTAAGATTCCTCAAAAACTACAAAAGATATTACACTGAGATTTGGTACACCTAAATGTCTAATTAAATACAATTAATCAGGTGAGTTTGAGTCAACTGGATCTATCCAGTGGCGTAGAATATGTTAAGTTAAAAAAAACGCACGTCCCTGCTTTTTTTGAAAAAATATTTTTTTGTTAAATTCATTTAATTCTGCAAATAAAATCATACTTAGTATTTTTTCGATTCGGCGTCCGTTTTTAAAATATTTTGCATTAACATAAACGACTACATTATTCAGTAATAACCAAATTAAATAAATCAGAGATTGCTTTGCATTTGACAGTTACGTATCTTATGTTTGCTAAAATAGTTGCATTTACGCGTGTTTTGTAATTCATTGTTTGTGTCTAACTACTGTGAAAAAATGAATTATTCCAAACGAGAACTGGTCGATATGCATTTATGTTATGGTAATACTAATTGCAATGCTCGTGCAGCTGCTCGACTTTATGAACAAAGATTTCCAGATAGAAGACATCCACATCATACTACGTTTAGAATCGTTCATCGTAACTTGTTAGAGTATGGAAGTTTAAAAGGAAAGAAAAATTCCGGACGAAATGCTCGTGTACCAGTTGAAATTGAGGAATAAATTTTAGACAGAGTTTATGAAAATTCGTCAATAAGTACGCGTGAGTTAGGTTTAGAATTTGATGTGTCGCAAATCAAGTCTTGGAAAGTTTTACGAGAACAAAATTTGCATCCCTTTCACCTACAAAAAGTGCATGCATTATTGCCTGCTGACCATCCTCGTCGAATGAATTTTTGCGAATGGTTTTTAAATAAAAATGCTGAAGATGTACAATTTGTTAGAAACTTATTGACCACTGATGAGTGTATTTTTTCCCGAAATGGAATAATAAACTTGCATAATTCCCACAAATGGTTAGACGAAAATCAGCATCCAACTGTAGTTACAGCTCACCAACATAGATTTAGCGAAAATAGTTGGATAGGTATGCTAAACGATCGCCTAATCGGATCTATCCGTTTTCCTCAAAGACTTACTGGCGAATTCTATTTAAATTTTTTGAGAGAAGATTTTCCAGAATTCTTTGACGACGTACCCTTAGATGTTAGAATGAACATGTATTTCATGCATGATGGTGCACCACTACATTCTACACGGAACGTCAGAGAATTTTTAAATGCATGGTTCCCTGTACGCTGGATTGGACGAGGAAGTGAAGTACCGTGGGAGGCACGATCGCCAGATTTAAACCCATTGGATTTTTTTTGTGTGGGGGTATCTGAAAACTTGTGTCTATTCTGTTCAAATTGATAATCAAGAGCAACTTTGGAATCGCATACAGATGGCATGCGATGAGATTAGGGCTATGCCACAAATTTTTCAACGTGTTAGGTTTCATTTGCTAAGAAGAATACAAGCTTGCATTCAAAAGGAAGGAGGACATTTTGAACAATATGTCTAAAAATAATAATTTTTTTTTTATTCCTTCAATATCTCTTTAATAATGTACCTAATAGTTAACTGCGTTATTTTTTTGTAAAATGTTAATGCAAAATATTTCAAAAACGGGGTGCCGAATCGAAAAAATACTAAGTATGATTTTATTTGTAGAATCAAATGTTGAATCTATCAAAAAAATATTTCTTCAAAAAAATCAGGGGCGTGCGTTTTTTTTTTACTTAAACATTTTTAAACATTTAGGTGTACCAAATCTCAGTGTAATATCTTTGTAGTTTTTGAGGAATCTTAAAACAACCTTAAAAAAAGTATTTCTTAATCAACCTGTATCTCGGTTAGGAAGCATTTTCGGAAAAGCGTTTATGATCATCTTTGTCTTATTTTGAATCATAGAATCTCCAGTTTTCGTTTGTCGGTGATTTTAAAATACACCCTGTATATTTCGTGCATTATACAAAAGTATGTTCACTCATCAATTACAAATATAACATATAACATACATGAAAAATATTAAAAATATAACAAATTATAACAAGAACGCTCTCATTTTATACATTTTAGATTAGGTACTACATAGAAACTCTTGAAAACTATAAAATGCGTTGTTTATAAGATAGGTCTTTATTGTTTTTTTTTTTTAATTTACTAAATTCTAATAAACATGTATGGGGGGTTATAGCATTATAAAATACAATTGCCCAGTGATTAACTCCAGTTTGACATTTTTCAGCCTTATTAATTTTTTACATATTTTGTTTGAATTTCTGGTACTGTACTTATGAACTTCTTTGACAGTAGTGTATGTTCCGCGATTATTGTGAATATGCAATAAGCATTCTAAAGTGAATTGGCATGGTACAGTTAAAATTCCTAAGGATTTCAACATACCCCGGCAATCATCTCTATACCCTGCACGAGATATCTCTTACACAACGTCTCTGCATTGCAAAAACTCTGTGAATTGCAGAGGAATGACCCCGCGCGATAATTGCATAGCTAAGTGTAGAGTGCATAGCTAAAGTAAACACATTTTAAAACTTTTAAGGAAACGCAGTTACTTAAGGATTTTAAAAGGTAGGCTAGCTAATTTCTTACAAATGTTATATTCTTGATATTTCCAGGTTAACGTCGGATCAATTATTACACCTAAGAAGTTTACACAAGCAGGATTGTCAATGTTCGTTTTGTTTAGTGTAAATAAAATAGTTTCTGTTTTATGGTCATTTATCATTAATTCATTTGCGGTGAACCAATTTTTAATCCAATTTAGAGCAGTATCTGAATTAATTTTATTTACTAAAAGGTTTTCAGTAGTACTTGAGGCTGTGGTGTCATCTGCATATAATGTATAGTTGATATTAACGTTAAGTGAGTTGCAATTACTAGTTAGATCGTTAATGTAAATTAAGAATAATATAGGACCAAGTATAGATGCTTGTGGGACTCCCGACTCTATTACCATTTTATCTGAATCTATATCGTTGTATCTAACAAATTGCTGCCCGTGATCTAAGTAGGAAGTTATCAATTTTATACTACTTTTATTAAATCCATAGCATTCTAGCTTTTTTAATAGGATTTCATGTGATGCTAGATCAAATGCTTTACTCAAATCTAAAAAGAAAGAAGTACAATACTGGCCAGTGTTAAAGCATGCTAATATGTTATTAGTAAAATTGGTAATAGCTGCTGCTGTAGAGCATCCTTTACGGAAACCGTATTGACTAGGTGATAATAAGTTATTTTTTTCGAGAAATGACTTTCTATTTTTTAACACAGTCTCGAATACTTTGGATAAGACACGTAGTATAGATATTGGTCTGTAGTTTGTAGTTATATTTATATGACCTTTCTTGTGTATAGAGACCACGCAAGCAACTTTTAATTATATTATATCTGGGTCAATGGAAAATATATGTGTAAATTCCCAGATAGGTTTGACTGTTCGAAAAAGTTAAATAATCGAAAAATTGTCTATACCCAGCAGGATATCAGCAATGACACACGATATCTAATTCACAAACCTCACAATATCACAATTAAATTTAAACGTTGTTTGTTAAAGAATATTTGGTATTGTTTACAATGAAGCTATTTAATTAACCCAAAACTGTAACTATATGTAAAATATATATATATATATATATATATATATATATATATATATATATATATATATATATATATATATATATATTTATTTATTTATTTATTTATTTATTTATCTACACACATTGTTAGTTGGCATCCACAGGTATACACCGGGTTATACACTGTTTACGTTTATAGTACAAGGTAGCTTCTGAGCCATGTCTAGGTTTAGCTGGCGTCTAGTAAATACTTTTATGCCTTACAGGGCACGTGAACTCTGTATATTTAGTTAATGGTATCAGTGGGCATCCCTGCTGTGTTGCCACATATTTATCTAATATTAGAACAAATACCTACAACAAATAACCTTTAGTTATGGTAGTATCCATAATGTTACTTTTGATTCTATGCATTTACTTTTGTATTAAAAGCGTTTATGATCTTCTTTAGGATGTTTTTTTCTAAAATCAAATATGAATGTAAATTCTAGAAAAGATATTACTGATTGATAAATAGCTATTAAAATGTATTAATGTGTTCAACGAATTTACACGTGGTCAATATTCTAAAAATATCAAAACCATTTGCAAATTTTTGTCTTTACTGCGGGTGGATGTTTGGTACGTTGTACTGTAAACATTTTAGTCATTGTCATTGCATAGCTTAATTTTCAATATTATCAGAGCAGAGCCAATTTATTATCATATTATATTCAGTAGCGTTGCCCTTATTCGTGATCAAATACCTAATGATAAGAAGAAAAATAATATTTAAATTAAACCCGAAAATTAGCCGAGTGTATTTCTTACGGTGATAAATTAAAGCCTGTAATACAATGTACTTTGATTGGTTTTTAAAATCTCGTAAGACTTCTTCAGCACAAAAGTGATCAAGTTATTGGATGTAAGGAATTAGAAAAGGAAAATTAGTAACAATAGTTATACAATTCCTTGCCTTAAATCAAGTAATAGTTTTTAATATGCAGGGACGTATCAATACGTATTTTAAAATGTGTTTTTAGGTCTTTATACTTTATACTAGTTTGCTTACGTGACCTACCAAATATATATATATATATATATATATATATATATATATATATATATATATATATATATATATATATATATATATATATATATATATATATATATATATATATATATATATATAACGTACCTGCAAATAAAGCCCATTTAAGAAAAATACTTTAGTAGCAAGAAAAGGCAAAAACAACTAACAAAAACCAAGATTATCCTAATTCGAACTAGCGTAAATTAAACTAAAACTACATTCGCAGTCTAAAATTTGTGAGAAACTTTTAATACGCTTCAAAAAATGCGCTTAATAAAGCCCAGAAGAAAAATCGTAAATCAAATTCTTTGAAAAAAAAAGAACAAAACTTAATCACAGCGTACACGGATAGTCATCTTTATCGTCTTTTGTGAAACCAACACATATTTCGTGGCACCAAGTGCCACAAATAACACAGCTCCGTGTAGATAATTGTTCTGGTTGTTACACATAAAGCAATACCAAGAATGACTTTGTGGTAGGTTATCCTTTAGGCGTTTTCTCACTAACACATTGGATGATGAGGCATTTGGTTGTTTCTTTATTCCTTTTTTGGACATTATTGCTTTGGATTTAGAAGTTGTTGAAGATAACAGGTCTTTGGTTACCAACAGAGCCTTGTAATTGAGAGATTTTTTCTTGCTTCCTTTCAATTTAAACAGTTCAGGCGTAGGGAGCAATTCTTTAAAGGATTTATTGAGACAGCAGTTTCTTCTTCTGTCTGTATCGTACTATTGATTTCGACAGGTGTTTCAGAAGAGTTTTTAATCCTATCAGGAACTTCGTGTTGTATAATATTCTTTCTCATACTATGGGGAATGTTATCTGCAGAGTCGTCTGAATCAGGATCGTTGGATTGCACATCATTAACGTTATTAGGCTGATTGTTACAGTTATTAAGCTGAATATCGTTTTCATTATTTGCGTAGCGTCAGGTCGTTCAGTTGGTAATCAGGGGGCGAAAGCTGAATTGGGATTTACAGTAGGATCAAGTGGATATAAGGCTGCCGCTCGAGGATGTCATGCAATGGGGCAAACTTTAGAAAGAATTTATCCAAAGCAACGGTCTGGATTTGCTTCCCAAAACCAGAGGACTTCTTGGTCCCAGTGATGTTCAAAGGACCGATAAAGCGCTTTGTCAAAGGGTTGGAGTTCGTGCGTGGTGTTAGAAGTCAAGCAAACCAGCTTTATATCCAACTCATCTGCAACCTCGCTGATGGAGATATCAAAGTGACAAGCAGCTCTATCGCAAACTAGCAAGATATATCTTTACCCTTCTAACGGTGTAGGTGCCCATAAAAAGTAATAAAAAGTTCACTGGTCATGTTACCTTTGTCGTCTTTAACCAGGGTATCTGGTGGTAAGTTTTCTTCCCATTCAGGTTTTAATCTCTTTTCCTTAAATACCACCATAGGTGGGATACTATTTCCTAGTGCATTACAACCCCCAGCAATGGTCACGTTTTCTGCGTGCTCAGGAGTAACTAAGTGGACAATCTTGGTACCTTTTTGGCCAATAACTTGCTGTTGATACATCCTTTTCAGTCCATATTTCTGTGAATTTTGATGGAGATTTCTTTCATGAAAAATTTTCGGTAATTTCTTAAAAAAACACATCCACTATAAATTGATTTAATTTTGGGTCGCGTGTTGGGTTATCAGTTGCGCCTTGCGTCTTGAGAAATTGGGATTTCGCTTCAAAAAACCATAGAGCCAGTCATTACCAGAGACCCTTTTGGCAGCATTAAATCTGCGTGGAATGTTATTTTCAAGGCAGAATTTGTATACAGAGCGACTTACCAAAAATGGTGTTAGGAGTATTCCGATTTCGCACAGACGAACTATTCTTTCAGAAAAATTTTTTATTTGATCGGGAGTTAATATGCTGGATTGTCCAATTTTTTCATCTAGAGCGCCAGATTTTAGGTGGCTTCCAATAGTTCTCCTTTGTATATTATAACGTTGATCAGCTTCTATTTGCGAAAATTCATTACCTCCCACTGCGTTAATTGCCGCTTGAAGTTGTTCTGCAGTCCAATTTGCTCGCTTCATAACTTCTGATGGAATTGTTGTTGGGGAACTAAAAAAAATGTTTAATAAGGCCCACCGTTTAATGGGCCTTATTAGACGAAAGTTAGTGGGATTTATTTACTGAACTGCTTCCTAGTGATACAAAAATTAAAAACTTCGTTTGCCTCTTACCTGTTTGTTATTGTTTTCTCAGCAAAATACAGTGTAGAAGACAAGGCATCATGTACTAGAGTTGATTGTTTTGCAACTAACGAGTTATTTACGTAAATATTTTAAGTAAATTTTAATAGTCACACATCTACACGGTGTGCCGTTCGGATTTTGCAACTGATTTTGTAAATGGTATTCAGATGTCGTATTATTGTCATAGCATGTGCCCTTGGGCAAGCAGTTAGAAGCAACTTGATTTTGCCGGATTTTGAGAAAGAAGCGTATGTTTTCAATTATGGCTACTGGGCCGTTTTAGCTGCCGGACTTTATTTGCCGCAGGAACTTTTTTCTGTATTATAAGTGTTTTGTAACTGTGGTTTCATATGATGATGATTTATTTAGCTTTTTAAAATCTGCTTGTCATCAGGCTTAGTCCTGAGTCCTGAGTGCAAAACAGTCCTTCTCAGGACTAAGCCTGATGACGGAAGTAGAGTCCGCTTCCGAAACGTCGCGCTCAAAAAGCATAAACTGTGGAAATAGGCCGATCAACTCCACCAATAGGAACTTTTTTACAATATTTTTGCTCTCAATCTAGTTGCAAAAACATAATAAATATGTCGAAACTGCTATAGGTTTTGTCTTACATTCTTGCCCAAATGCAGCTAACATGATTGTAAGATATCAAACTATATTTTTCTTTCTTGTATGCGACTGAGTACTGTTTTCCTGAAAAATTCGATGGCCAGTTTTCAACGGATTTGAAGGTTTTCAGCATTTTGAAAACAAGCGTAACTTTAATTCTGAATTCTTGGTTAGCAATAAATCCATCTATTACCATTGTGTGGTATATCATTGTTTTGGAGTACTAATGAAGATAAGTGAGTTAATGTTGTAAAGCAGTGAATGAGCCAAATAGAGTTCTACGAAACCTTTGCGTATCTGATAATTAACAGAAGAGACAAATTTTGCAAACTTGGGTCACATTTTTTTAAGTCTTAACGTAACGTGTATTTAGTCTGACGCATTTTTCAGAATTTAGCAATCAATTAACAAATTGTACCATACTTTGACCAAGTATTAAACGTCTATTAAAGGAAACCTGAAAGTTATGGCGTAGTCGTCCACCAGACATTTGTATAAATTTGTTTCCTATGAAGCTGGACTATCAATTGTAAGATCGGATTAAGCACCTAATTTTTCAACCACAGTTTACTCATGAGGTGCTGACTTTGCAGTCCAACTTACTTGAAATGCTAAGAATACCTAATTCTGAAACAGATTGGTGGTAAGCCGGAAAAGCACCTAATTTTTAACCACAACTTACTCATTAGATGACGACACAGACCAGCTTTTTTGAAATAGTAAGAGGTACTTAATTCAATAAAGGAACCGTTTCAATAACAAACCGAAAATTAATTACTTTTTTATTATAGTGCCCTTCGCGCGTGTGTTTCTAGCCTCGACAACTTTAGATTTTCTACTAAAATACCATGGTTCTATCAAATTTTGTTTAAAAATTGGTAAAAACGATTATATTTACAGAAAAAAAGTGTAGGCTCCTTTTTTTAAAGATAATTCAACACATGTTGGTACACAAAATTCTTATCGAAATACAAATTGTTGATTTTACTTATTGCGCATGTTCTATATAATATATGATGAATAAACTTTAAAGCTTCTCAATACGTTCTTATTTCCCTGTAATGACTATACATGTACATTTATATAAAATGCTTTGTAAAATGTATAAATATTTTGAATGAAAATATATAAAGCAAATGCATATATATTAGTCCCAACTTAGTGGCTTTCTTATATGTTAATATAATTTACGTTTATAAAAGTCAATTTGATTGCTTTGCATTGCGTGTAATTACAATTGCACTGGTTTGTAAACTGACTAGGTGATTATAAGTAAAGAGATAAGATTTCCTTTGTACATTTCATATAAGTGAGAATATTAATACGTTAAAAATTGCCGTTTTTTTGACTGATCTATGCCATCACATAACGAGTTCTAGCATCATAATGTCTGTAAGTATCCCTTCTTTTCTTACCTTACGTACTATTTACTAACGCAATATGACCCAGTATGAGAAAGTCATGTGCTGGGCACATCAAATTCCCTTCATTAAGCTTGTTACACATAAAAAATAAAGGTAAATATAGGTTTTAAAATTTCTTTAACAAAACAGTTGCTGATGTAGCAAGAAAAACCAATTTTTTTCTCCATCGTTTACCCACAATAAAGTATCATGTTTTAATTAAATACAGTGTAATCTGTTTAATGCTTTGGTGTGTCCCGTAATGAGATTTTAGGACGCCAACTAATCCTACACATGAAAAAAAAAGTATATATAAAAGTATACATCTAGCGATTGTGCTGCCATCAATTCGCAATTCCGTGCACTGAAACTTATACACGTATCAATGAACAGGCAAGTAGAAGTCCGTGCAATTTTTACTATTTTGGTTACTAGGGGGCATGTTGTATTATAATTTGAAATAAATGAAGAGGTTATTGATCTCACGCCCAATGACCAGCAAGTCATCTGAATAAACTTTACACAGTACGCTATATATATATATATATATATATATATATATATATATATATATATATATATATATATATATATATATATATATATATATATATATATATATATATATATATATATATATAAAAGTTTATGTGTTGTTCTGATTTCGATCATGGCAAAGTCTCATTTGCCATTTTCAAGTTAAATGAGACTTTGCCGAAACGTCGTTTTTGTACTGGCAGGAGTCAGAAGCATCACCAGCAGACGCGAGACAACGCCCGGATAAACAACAGTGTTTCATACTACACTGCGGAAACCTAAATAATATATATATATATATATATATATATATATATATATATATATATATATATATATATATATATATATATATATATATATATATATATATATATATACATAGAATCATGTTTACAACCAAACCTAACAACTACATACAGAATTCACTGTTTTTGTTTAAATTAACTTAATCCACAGCCCTCAATTAACACAATTAGATAATATTCCTATTTAGTGATTATTTGGCGTTAAAATTCATAAATCTATACAACTCTATTTTAATATTGGGTATGATCTTAAAGCCAAATTTGTTTGAAATGTAACTACAATTATTGTCCAAAAGTCGCAAAATTGTTTTTTGATTTTTTTTTTTATTTCTCGCAAACAGTAAATGAAATGGTGAACACCTGTTTCACGGTCAAGTATAACAAAAAAGTAAAAGTTTAACCTTATCAATATAATAAAGCTTAGATTATATATAGTTATGATTTAAGGAATAAAGTTTACATTAAAATTTCATTGGTTTAATTAACAGCAAAGTTTATAAGCAATGGCAATACTAGGTGAAACCATTGTAAATGTGTAAACAATGTATACAATGGTAGAACTTTAAACGCTACACTAAATAAAGCAAATTATTCCTTACATGAGCATGTGCAATAACCAAAGTATTCCAAAGAAAGAGTAAAAAAATGGAATGTAAATCTATGGTAACCTAGGTTACCGCAGATTTATTTCCATTTTTCTATTTGATCATATAAATCTACGATAACTAGGTTACCGTAGATTTAATTTCCATTTTTACCTTTTTTACCCATTGAACTCTATAAATAGAATTCAATGATTTTATTGTGATCATTGCGCAATATTCGAATAATTTGCTTATTAGAGATGAAATACTTTCAGAACAACATAGTGCGCACAAACCAATATTGGTTACAATTCATAGGCGTAGAAATTTTAAGTAGTTTATTGACATTTTGGTGCGCTTGATTTATAGGTTATATTTCTGACTTTTACATTTTCTTTTCAGAGCTCTTTTTGACCCTTCGTGTGTATTTTGGTAAGTTTGCATTATCTGTGCTTTAAGCGTAATTTACAAGTATGTTTTTTGTCTTTTTATAGTCGGCAAACAAATCGAAACAGATCGGCGTTCCTGGAAAGATTCTGTATAGTCAAGCTCGAGAAATTGTTGCAAACGTCATAGAATTCATGACGAAAGAAGCCTAGGAGGGACTGGAGGGAGTGACAATCCCTTTGTCAAACTTTAAGGAGAGAATGTTAGCTGCTACGAAGATAGGTGAATTCACTTATCGTAAAGTTATATCAGATATGAAGGAAATTTCCCAAGGCAAAGCAACAAAGTTTTCTTCACCTAGAAAAAATAAAAACAGACCAAACCCTATAAGTAATTTGTATCAGGGGGAATTGGAGCAGATAAAATCCATTATACATAATTTTTATATTATTGAAAAGAGAGTGCCTACGTTAAAAGGTAATGAAACAATTTTTACATGGTAAATATAATTACATTTAAATTAACAGGTATCCACAATAAAATTCTGCAAAGGGGTATTGATTTTAAAGGTGGACTATCGACTTTGGGAAAAATTATTAAAAAAAATTGGGTTTTCGGTAAGTCATATAACTATTTGTGACATTCACTCATATTAACTTATTGCATAAATTTGTAGATGGTGCAACACTGTAGATTAAAAGGAAGGTTCTGATGGAATCATATGACATACGCTTAAAGCGTTTCCAATATTTACGTCAACTGCAGCAATGCATTCAAGATAAGAGACCAATTATTTTTACAGATGAGTCCTATATCAACAGTTGTCATACAAACCCAAAAAATTGGACAGATAATTCTACTCTGGGTTTTAAAAAACCTATTGGCAAAGGTGTTATCATGGTACATGCTGGTGGATCTGAAGGTTTTGTTAATAATGCGCTACTTATGTTCAAATCAGGTATGAGATCATTATCATAATTGTAGTCTAAAACTAAATCTTATTAATTATAGGAAGTACATCAGGAGATTACCACAACGATATGAACCATACAAATTTAATGCAGTGGGTACAGAAGCAGCTGTTGCCGAATATACCAAAGCGAGGTGCACTTGTCATCAATAATGCATCATATCACATATGGTAATAAATAAAGATCCAACATCCATGACCAAAAAGGACGATATGATTATGTGGCTTCGTCAACATTCAATTATGAGTGATCCTCTTTCAACAAAACCCAATTGAGAAAATATGGGCTGCAGTGAAGCAGTACGTTGCATCTAGAAATAGTACCTTTAAATTAAAGGATGTAATAAAATTAGCTGAAGAAAAATTTGCCACGATAACTCCTGAAGATTGGGCAAACATATGTACACATGTTGATAAAGTAGTTGAAGAATACAAGTACAAAGAACACATGTTTGACAAATCATGTGATGATTTTAGATTCGTTGTGAATACAGGCGATTCAGATGAATCTCCTGAAGAATCTACCGATGATGAAGATGAGGGGGATCTTGGAATTTCTCTATTGCCTGACTCTGACTAACCACAAGCAGGACCGAGCACAGAATAAAATAATTTATTAGGGAATATTTACAATTTACACACATTATAGGTACTTTGCAACTTTTTCGGTTCCCACAATGAAACACACCTTATATCGTGATCTATTTATTTTTTTGTGAATTTTATAAAACTAAGGTGAATGTGTAGTTTTAACCAAAATGAAGTGTGTTGATTGAATTGTTTAAACCCTAAAACAAAATCTATCATTTCTTAATAGTTTTTGTATGTATTTATGATAACCTATTTACCAGAATTTTACATTAGGTATACTAAAAATAAACTTTAGCAATTGTAATTTCCTATGATTAGATTTTGTCATAAGTTGTTTTGTGGCATAATTTTAGTGAAAGATTTAATTATAATTCTCAATTTATTTTTGTGAGTTAGCATTTTATATTTCTGTAAATATTTACATGTTCATTTTATATTCTGTTTGTGAATAAATAAATTAAAAAAATTTTAATATAATTTACTCCTAAACCAAAGTAATAAGTAATCACATTCAAACTAATAAGAATCTGGTGCAGTTACTCCTTGTTCCTTTACTACTTGTGTTATTAATTTGAAAGCTTTTGTTATACACATCAATGTTTTAATTAATGTGAATTCGTTTACATAGTTTTCTAAAATACAATATGCTTTTTTGGGGGCGTTTCAAATAGTATATTTAGTTTCAACACATTCGACATACTATTAAACTGTCTGTCAAAGAGCCAGATATTAAGGTTTTCTTTCATGCTTTGCGGGTACATGTATCATTTTACAGTAGTTTAGGATAAATTATAAGATTGTACTTTTGTATAGATCATTTTGTTATTCTGTAAATAAAGTTATTCAGCAGACATTGTTGATGACAAGTATTCAAGGAGCTCCAAAACAAAACTGCGCCTATTTGTAATCGTGTAAACTAAGCTATAATTGCTAAATTTCACAAAACATAGTCGTATATAAATTATCGCTTGGTTTAACTTCAATTTGTAACATTTCTCTTTAACCCCATAACCCATTTATGAAATTTTCGTGCAACGCCACTGGCAAACCAGCTGATTTTCGCGCAGCTTTTCATGACTCATTGTGTTGTTCTGAAAGTATTTCTACTCTACACTCGCAGTTTTTTGGTGGGTGACGTCACGGATTATAGCAATATCTACTGGAGGGAACGTTTCATACGTCTCATTGTTCAATTTAATCTTTTGACAGTTAGTAACCTCACACTCACAAACTGCATGGTCCCATGGCTGATGAAATACCCAAAATGGAATGTGAAACCGTAATACAAAAAAGTGCAAAACAGCTTGAAAAAGAAGCTAAAAAGCAGGCCAAATTAGACAAATTAAAACAAAAATTGGAAAAGCAAAGCAATGCAACATCAACTAAAAAGGATCCAGTAGAGGTGAAATTTACATGCACGTTTCATCATTTATCAATTAAAAACTTATTTGCAGAAAGAGAAGAAAAAGGATATTAAAGAAACTGCAGTTTATAACATTATAACTGAACCAGGAGAAAAGAAAGATGTTACAATTCCATTACCAGATGCTTACAGTCCTAAGTATGTAGAAGCTGCTTGGTACAGTTGGTGGGAAAAACAAGGATTTTTTAAGCCTGAATATGGGGTAGGTAAAACATTGTTGCTGAATTAACGTAAATTTTTTAAATTGTGCTAAATATCTACTTCTTTTTTGCTTCCCCTTGCCAAGAGAAATTTATGGGGTTGAATGTTAATGTCACCTGGTTAAAATGCTATTTTGTTTAAGTAATTGATTAATTTGTAGCTTTTAAAATTTCGTTTGTAAGATAAACAATAGTATATTTCATTAGGAGTCCAGAAAATAGGCTTTTTGTAATACATAAACAAAAAAGTGGTATATAACTAAATATATAAACTTTTTTGTTTACGTATTTAATTTGACATTTGTCATCAAATATTTCAAAATTTAATTTTTTTCTGATTTTATGTACACAATTACAAAAATTTTGTTCACAACACATGCGCTGTAACATTTTCGGTGCTCGGTCTTATATTTTATCCCTCGGCTACACCACGGGTAAAAAAGAACGGCCTCACACCAAGTAATGTGTAAGCAGCACACTAATTACGAAAATAAGTATTTCCCTTGCACTTGACAAATTCCTGTGTGAGGCTTAGCAAATGCAGGAAGTCATGCAAGCAAGGGAAAAGCTTTATGGACGTGTAATGAACAATACTTTTCATTGTACCTCTCTGAAAACAAAAATAAGGTAAAAAAATATACAAAATGTTAGAAATATTTATTTTTAAACATGAACAAATCCGAGCCTATAAATTTGAATTTTTACTGAATGAAATATTTACTTTACAATTTGTTTTGTAAATATGCAATTTTTAACAGACATTTAATTCTGTAGAATTGTAATTCATGAAGTCAACTTGCCGAGAGAAATTATGGGGTTGAATATTACTGCCGCCTGGTTAAAATACTACTTTTTTTAAGTAATTAATTAATTTGTAGCTTTTAAAATTTTGTTTGTACTTATTCAAACGTTTTTATTCAGAAAGCTAAGACTGGATTCTCATAAGCGTAACTCTGGATTTAATAGAACTTAGGTACTTAAAGAAATTTAATCAAAGCCGGGGTTCGTTTTTAATCAATTTTATCTTTTTAACTACATTCCTCAGTTCTCAATCAACTCCAACATTAACGTAGGATGTAGATCCCTACGGGTTTACGCCTAAATTGTTGGGGAAATCTAGTCTTTAAACATATAATTTGTCATAATTATGTTGAATTGTTTGATCATTATTAAGCCATATTTGTGGGTGAATATACGCAGCTAAATAAATCAGCTTGTGTGAATTTTTGTATAAAGTAACTATTATTACAGCAACAATAAAATAAAACACCTGAGACTTTTTACTCTACTACTTCTATCAAAAACTGAAAATGTGACAGATAACAACTCAACCCCTTAGGCTTTAATGATATGCAACCGACATTGCTCAATAGAACTGGTGGTTTCTTACCATTTTTTATTTTAATTGTATTGTCTTATTATTATCAGCACAGAACTGCATACTTGTGGAATTTTATAAATTTATTAAATCATAAATTATACCGTTTGATCCTTGGGTTATACAATAACCTTTAATTAGATGTTTTGGGGAATTTTTTATTTATGAGGGTACATTTGTTCATAAGGTTTGCGGTCATGTGAGCAACATGTTATTTAGTACTAATGATAGCTGACAATTTCAGCGAAATTCAATACTTGAAAATAATGAAAAAGGAACTTTCGTAATAATCATACCACCTCCAAATGTTACTGGATCTCTCCATTTAGGTCATGCTTTAACAACTGCTATTCAAGATTCTTTAATTCGGTGGAATAGAATGAAAGGTAAAACAACCTTATGGAATCCTGGCTGTGATCATGCAGGTATTGCAACTCAGGTAGTAGTTGAAAAAAGAATATGGCGTGAAGAAAAAAAAACGCGTCATGATATAGGCCGTGAAAATTTTATTAAAAAAATTTGGGATTGGAAAAATGAGTATGTTGATTTTTTTAAATATTAACTTTATTACACATTTGCTTGCAGCAAAGGTGATCGGATTTATCGGCAGATGCGGGAATTAGGTTCATCCTTTGATTGGGATCGTGCTGCTTTTACTATGGATCCTAAGTTATGTAAAGCTGTAACAGAGGCATTTGTTCGTTTACATGATGAAGGGATTATTTATCGCTCTAATCGGTTAGTAAACTGGTCATGTACATTAAAATCTGCTATTTCAGATATTGAGGTATGTTTTTCTTAATTTGCAGTTTTGTAACTTAACTTTAATTCATGCAGGTGGACAAATTAGATCTAAGTGGCCGTACTTTCCTCTCAATTCCAGGATACACTGAAAAGTAGAGTTTGGTGTTTTGGTATTATTTGCATATCAAGTAGAAGGCTCTAATGAGAAAATTGTGGTAGCCACAACACGTGTTGAAACAATGTTAGGAGATACAGCTGTAGCAGTACATCCAGAAGATGAACAGTACAAACATTTACATGGTAAATTGGTGGTTCATCCATTTTGTAATCGTAAAATTCCAATAATTGCGGATGAATTTGTGGATAGGAATTTTGGTACGGGTGCTGTGAAAATTACATCAGCTCATGATCCTAATGATTATGAGGTTGGAGTCCGGCATAATTTACCTTTCATTACAATCCTGGATGATACTGGTTATATTCAGGGAGACTGTGGAAGATTTACTGTAAGTAGTAGATACCCACACAGAAACTTTACTTTAACAATTTTATTAGGGTATGAAAAGGTTCCAAGCTAGAAAAGAAGTATTATTAGATTTAAAGGAAAAAGGCCTTTACATTGAAACCAAAAATCATCCAATGGTTGTGCCAATGTGCAGCCGAAGTAAAGATGTTGTAGAACCATTGCTTAAACCACAGTGGTATGTAAATTGTACAGAAATGGCCAAAGATGCAATAGAAGCTGTGCGTTCCGGTGAATTAAGATTAATTCCGGACATACATTGCAAAACGTGGTACCATTGGCTAGAAGGAATTAGGGATTGGTGTATTTCTAGACAACTTTGGTGGGGTCATCGCATACCAGCCTACTTTGTTACAGTAAATGACTCATCTGTAACAGTTGGTCAAGTAAATAGACATACAATGTTAAAGCACTTCATTTAAATTTACTGTTTTAGAAATCTGATAATGAATTTTGGGTGTCAGGTCATACAGAACAAGAAGCCTTAGAAAAAGCAGCTGCTAAATTTAAAGTTCCTATTACAAAAATAACATTAGAACAAGATGATGATGTTTTAGATACTTGGTTTTCTTCCGGATTATTCCCATTTTCAATCTTTGGTTGGCCTGAACAAACTGAGGATCTTCAAGCATTTTATCCAGGCACCTTACTTGAGACTGGTCATGATATTTTATTCTTTTGGGTTGCAAGAATGGTTTTCTTTGGGCAGAAGTTGTTGGGGAAATTACCTTTTAAGTAAGTATGTGAAATTTCCCTGCTCATTAATAAACTACTATAAAATGTATGAAAAAAATTAATTTTGACTTACAAATTTCCGGAAAATCTGTGTAGGGTAAATTTGCTTGTGTAGATTTCAAATCCGTTGATATCTAGCTCACACCCCTTCAGAATTTTCAGTTAATGACAAAATCGCTATTTTACTTCCACACCCAACAGATGGGAAGTACTATTATTACTAAAAAAAATTTCAAAAATGTTTATTTGCTCAATTGCTTGAAAATGTTCGAAAACGTCCAAAAACAAAAAAATACTTACCTTTTTTGCATTTTTTAATGGTGTATTTTAAATTATACAATCTAAACGTTTCGATAACACTTGTAGTTATCTTCGTCAGTAGTAATATCTATTAAAATTGTTAAAAAAACAAGTTTGTCAAAGTTGAAAAATTAAAACATAAACATCAGCCTGCTATTAATATATATATTTAGATTGTATGATTTAAAATACACCATTAAAAAACCCAAAAAAGATATGTATTTTATTATGTGTGATAATGGTGAAAGTTTACATTTTCATAGACCAAAAACAAAATTTGAGCAAAAAAAATCTTGTCTGTGTGTGTGTGTACTCCATAACTTTCGAAGGACTTGACATATCAAGTTGAAATTTGGCACACATATAGATGTCAACTACCCAAAGCGACCGATTGTTTTGGGATCAGTGGGGTATGGGGAAAGGGATAAAATTATGGTAAAAGGGGTAAAATTGGTGGGGGGCGTAAGTACCCCTTCTGAAAATTTTTATTTTTTTAGATTTTTGCCTTTTAATATCTGATTAGTAATATAACTGTTCTGTACAACAAACGGTTTACAAGATATTACCAAAAAACTGTTACTTTAAAAAACCGGTTTTTCCTAAATATCTCTTAACATATTCTAAGAGTGAATACCATAAATAGGAAATAAAATTTCTCACAAAAAGTGTTTTTGCACTTTTTTCGAAAATTTTGTCATTTTCGAAATATTTCCAAAAAACTCGATTTTAGAACCCGTCGACACGATTTTTTTGAAATTTTGGTATTAGAAAATCAAATTTCTAATCGAAAAGCATTCTAGTAATTTTTTTGTAAAGTTAATCGTTTTCGAGTTATTTACAAAAAAACGGCTTTTTTATATGGAAGTATTAATACAATTCGCAGCGGTTTTTTACTTTTGCTGACAACTTACATTAGGGAACAAGTTATAGCATAATTTTTATTGAGATGGCAAACTTCACAAAGTCGCTAACTTCGGCATACATCAATTTTTACCTTCCAGCCTATATTACATATGTAGAAGGTTATGCAATCGAGTTTTTTTTCACTATCGCTCATTTTACAACTTTTGGCCAAGTTTCGCCCAGGCAGGCGAATGATATCTGGATGTCTATGTCTGGAGATGTATGTTAGTATGCACGATAACTCCAGAACCAAAACACCTACATCTTAAAATTTTGTATTTAAAAGTTTGTTTTCATTTTGCTTGGAGCTGATTAGATTTTGGGTGAAATTCAGTCACAGAGGGGGTTATTAGGGACAGTTTTTGGTCGTTATCAAATATTTCTAAAACAGCTGCATATTTCAAAAGATACAAAAATAAACATATCGATTAATTATGTTCTATGCAATTTCTTTATGTAATTTAGCGGCAACAAAATCCCTAAGTTAGAGTTTAAGTGTTAAAAATTTTTCAATATCTGAATAACGATTAATTTTATAAGAAAAAGTGTAGACATATTTTTTAAAGCAAATTTAATTTTACAGAATTAATTAAATATGAATGAAAATGGTTAAACTGGAATATTGATATGTTATAGAATGGGTGGCTTTGGAATTTTTTTAAGTTAACATGTATTTATCTCCATTAATCTCTATATAACATGAAGTTTTAAATGTCATTCTGACATAGATTATTGTTTTTGTTTCTACAATGTTGCCTGTTTTTGTTACGAATGTATAAAAAAGAGGTTGCACAGTCACTTACCTTAAAAAAATTATAATTAAAATTATTTCATTTCTTTTAAGTGTTGGCATCTAGATGTCTATTAACCTCTGTCTGACATGAAGTTTTAAACGTCTATTTGACATAGTTTGTTGTTTTTGTTTTTACAATTTTGCCTATTTTCGTAATGAACTTATTATAAAAGAGGTTAATATATATAATTATCCTAAAAAAATTGTTATTAAAATTATTTCATTCGTTTTAATTTCCATTTTGTAGGTCAATTATACATATTCTGTATTATAAGTGGTTTGTACATGGTGGTTTCATATTAGTTTAGTTGATCGACCTATTTCCACAGTTTTTGCTTTTGAGCGCAACGTTGCGGAAACGGACTCTGCTTCCGTCATCACGCTTAGTCCTGAGGAGGACTGTTTTCGCACTTGGGTCGAATTCATACATTATGATTTCTCCCAAGCACTTGACTACTCTAAGATTCAAACTTGGTACCTTTCACTTACTCCAATATATATGTATATATATATATATATATATATATATATATATATATATGTATATATATATATATATATATATATATATATATATATATATATACAGGTGGTTTAAATTTGGCAAAGTTGCGAAATTTTGGGAACAACATGCTGCCGAGAAACCAAAAAATTTTATTTCGTTTTCGAGATTTCTTAAAAACCAAAATCTCTCATTTTGTTTTTATTTTTCCTGACCTTATTTACAAAGATATTCAAAATTAAACAATACATTCTGAAGACAACTTTTCTTGCCTACAAAATGGCGGCATCAAAATTTTAATACGACGTTTCGTCTTCTGCCGACCATCATCAACTTTTTATTTCTTATGGCCGCCATCTTGAATTCTTAGACCACTAAATAGAGCTTTTTGTAATTTCAAAATGTATAATTTGCCTACCTTATGTTGAACCGTTTAGCTAATATTATCAAAAAAGTAAAATTATTGTTGATTTTAAAAAACGATCTAGATACCATTGCACTGTAGATGCGTGTACATATTGTTTTTTATTATCAAGATACCTTTGAATTTGATTATTCTTTATTGTATTTAATATGGCTACTGTACTGTAATTGTATTTGTGTTTTTTTTTTTGTGAATGTTGTAATTGTATTAGTATTTAAAATGCCATTTTCAAACGATGAAAAGCGTGACATGTTGCAAGTCTATTATGCCAAAGGCAGAAACTCGAGAGATACATTAAACACCTATTTTGAAATGTACCCTGAAAGAAATCAACCAAACGAAAGTTATTTCTTAAGACTTCACCGAAATTTGTCAGAATACGGACATTTTAATGCATCAAGATCGAAATACGGAAGTAGGCTCCCTTTAGCAGTTAAAGAGGAAATTCTTGATACATTAAGTCTTTCTTATGTTTTTTTTTGTCACAGATCTATGTTTTGATTTAATTTTAGGTAAACCTAAACCCGTCTATTTCTACAAGAGAGATCTGTAAATTTAAATATCCCGCAAACAACAGCGTGGAGAACATTAAATGAGGCGAATTTCAAACCTTATAAAATACATACAAGTCGTTTTACATCCCGGTGATAACCAGAGACGGCTTAGATTTTGCAATTGGTTACTTGACCAAGCAAACCACGATGCGAATTTTGTTGAAAAAATAATTTGGACTGATGAATGTCGCTTCTCCAATTTAGGCGTTTTTAATCGCAATAATGAACACATCTGGGCAACTGAAAATCCTAGAGAGAACAGGCAAGTCCGAGATCAAATTCGCTTTGGGTTTAACGTCTGGATCGGTTTAACTAAGAATAGGTTACTAGGCCCATTTATTTATGAGGATACGTTAAATTCAGTTAGATATCTAGAGCTCTGAAGAGGACCAATGCTGGGGTATTTGGAAGAAATGCCACTTAACGAATTAAGAGAACTTTGGTGGCAGCAAGATGGTGCCCCACCACATAACGCTGTTTTAGTTCGTAATTATCTAAACGAAATTTTTCCAAACGCATGGATAGGTAACAGAGGTGTTATCGAATGGCCAGCGCGTAATCCCGACCTTACTCCGCTAGATTTTTTTTATGGGGAACCTTAAAAAATATTATTTATAAGCAGCGCTACGAAAACATCCAAGAACTTCGGTATTTGGAAGAAATGCCACTTAACGAATTAAGAGAACTTTGGTGGCAGCAAGATGGTGCCTCACCACATAACGCTGTTTTAGTTCGTAATTATCTAAACGAAATTTTTCCAAACGCATGGATAGGTAACAGAGGTGTTATCGAATGGCCAGCGCGTAATCCGACTTACTCCGCTAGATTTTTTTATGGAACCTTAAAAATATTATTTATAAAGCGCTACGAAAACATCCAAGAACTTCGGTATTTGGAAGAAATGCCACTTAACGAATTAAGAGAACTTTGGTGGCAGCAAGATGGTGCCACCACATAACGCTATTTTAGTTCGTAATTATCTAAACGAAATTTTCCAAACGCATGGATAGGTAACAGAGGTGTTATTGAATGACAGCGCGTAATCGACCTTACTCCGCTAGATTTTTTTTATGGGGAACCTTAAAAATATTATTTATAAGCAGCGCTACGAAAACATCCAAGAACTTCGAAATAGCGTTATAACTGCCTGCCAAAATATTCCCGAAGAAGTATTCAACGAGCAATACGTAGTGTAATCAAAAGAGCTAATATGTGTACAACAAAATGGTTTTCTTTTTGAACACCTATTGTAATCCTAAACGTTTAAAATAGTTTAATGTATTGTTATTTTTCTTGCTTTACTTGTTCCTTTCATTTACTTGTTTCTCATAGTTTTTTATAAGTCAAAAGTACATTATGTGTTAATAGTAATTTTTTTTTTTTTTTTTTGTAAATTTAGGTATCTTGATAATAAAAAACTATATGTACACGCATCTACAGTGCAATGGTATCTAGATCGTTTTTAAAATCAACAATAATTTTACTTTTGATAATATTAGCTAAACGGTTCAACATAAGGTAGGCAAATTATACATTTTGAAATCACAAAAAAAGCTCTATTTAGTGGTCTAAGAATTCAAGATGGCGGCCATAAGAAATAAAAAAGTTGATGGTGGTCGTCAGAAGACGAAACGTCGTATTAAAATTTTGATGCCGCCATTTTGTAGGCAAGAAAAAGTTGTCTTCAGAATGTATTGTTTAATTTTGAATATCTTTGTAAATAAGGTCAGGAAAAAATAAAAACGAAAATGGGAGATTTTGTTTTTTTTAAAAATCTCGAAAACGAAATAAAATTTTTTTGGTTTCTCGGCAGCATGTTGTTCCCAAAATTTCGCAACTTTGCCAAATTTAAACCACCCCTCTATCTCTTACCGTTTTCGAAATCCCCATGGTTAGCCTCGAATTTGAATCACCCTGTATGTATATATATATATATATATATATATATAAAACTTTTTTGTGGTTGCGCAGAAGTTAATTGCTCATGTTGCGCCGTAACTTATTGCGCTTAAGCTCTTCGCGCATTATTGGAATCCATATGGGTTTCATTTCCATACTAGCTTTGGCTTATTGAATTTTCTGGTAGTGCGATGTATGTGACATCTTTAGTTTTCGACGAGTTGTGTTCTCGTGCTTTGCTACTATCTGTATATTGGATGCGGTGGTTAGACATGTTCGGCGACTCTAGATTTCTCTGTCTTGCCGTTGCGAACGTTGTTCTTATGTTCCTGTGTTCTCACTTTGAGTGGTCCCCTGCTCTCTCCTATGTATGCTCTGCCGCAGTCGCATGGTAGGTTGTATACACAATTCTTGGAATTCTGATCTTCATTGTGTGGTTTGGTTTTGGTTAGTATTCCCCTGAGCGTTCTGGTCGATTTGAAGGCAGTGCGTATCTTGTATTTACTGTATTTAGCGATATATTCTTTTTCTTTGTTGAGGTCCTCATGTTCTGAGCATATTGTTTTTGCTCTATCGTACAAGCATTTTGCGACGTCTAACTTCACGTTCAGGTACCAAGTACGAATCTGAGAGTAGTCATGTGCTTGGGAAAAAATCATAATATATGAATTCGACTTAAGCGCGGAAACAGTCCTTCTCAGGACTAAGCCTGATTGACGGAAGCAGAGTCCGCTTCCTAAACGTCGCGCTCAAAGAGTAAAAACTGTGCAAATAGGCAACTCAACTAACAATTATACATAGTTGAAATAAATTTTACGCCTTTATAAGAAGCAAATTATTAAAAAAATTCTACAAACTCAACTAACTTCTTGCTGTTAAAATAAACTTTTGCAACAAATATATAGTGTGGGTTGTTGCATTGTGTTGGGCTGTAGCAGTTAGGTGCCCAAACCAAGAATGTGCTGGTACATATTTCTATTGTTACACAGTTACGAATTTTCTATAAAACCATTTTGTATAGGCGTTGTTTATGCTCTAATGAAACGTTGTTTTGAGGGGTGTGCCACAAAAAATACAATGAACATCTACTGTGATCTAATTAAATTACAAACTCTATCCCAAGTATTTTTAATAATTTTTGAATTACGCGATTTTCAAATTACAATATGTAATAAGAATTAAAGTTTGTCTGTCCAAATTGCCAATTATAAGTAATTTTGGTAAATCAACAGATTTTAAATCTAATTACAATTTATTTCTATTTATATTCATACATATACCATAAAAGTACTATATATAATTACATAATAAAACTAGGTACATGCAAAAAGAAACTGAAATTTTTTGATTTCAAATTACAATAAGTTTCTTCAGGATTTTCACTTTGTGTTTAATACATATTTTAATAGTGCTTTAAGATGCACTTTCAAATATTAATGTATGTAATGTCCAACGCCTTGTATTTAAAACAAACAATTTTGGATAAGTATCGCAATTTTAAGGTGTAAATATATATTAAAATAAAATTTAAAAACGATTTTAACAAAATAAAAATCAGTTCGCTGGTTGGGGATTAGAACTCTCCTTACTTAGCATTACCAATCCAATCACTTAGCCATGTTGCTGTTAGGCACTTTTATGTTTAATTGCTCTCATTTTTTTCACATTTTTAGAGAAAAAATTTCTTGCCTGTGTGTGTGCGCGCGATATCGTTTGTACCATTAAAGCTATCGATATGAAATTTGGTACAAAAATCTAGGTCAAGTTCGTTAATAAGCAAAATCCAACCAGTCACTTTTATTCTGACAACGATAATTGTAACACGTTCTTAATCAAATTGACATTTATTGCTAAATTTTTATTTAATCATTTGTTATTTTGAATAATGTGGGGGCGTAAGTATTCCGTTGTTATGGGCCACAACGTCAAACAATATAAATGAAGGATTTTACTTATTCCGTTGTCATTAATTAAATATAACCATTTTTCCTAATATTACTTTATTAACATAGTCTACTTTAAGCACTTATTCATAGTGTTTTTTTGATTGTCTAATCTCAATGTTTAATTTCTTCTAAGACTTAAATTTCTGACGAAGGGAATAATAACATGAAACATATGTAAAATTTAAAATACAGTGAATTACGTTTGTATTACTCAATTGTTAATGTTTCTGCAAGATGAACTGTTGTTACTATAATAACACTACTATCTAAATGTTATGTTACCATCAGTAAAGCAAGTGTTTCCTGAAAACAGTTATATAAATCAGCATGACAATTGTCCAGTTCATACTGCAAACATAGTGTCTCAATGGTTCCAAGTGCACAATATTGAAGTTTTACAATGGGTTGCCAAAAGCACAGATATTAATCCAATAGAGAACGTATGGGCCGAGATGCCCAAAAATATGTCACCAATGAGATTTAGAAATCAGGAACAATTGTGGGAAGCACAAACCAAATTATTTTAGAAGTCTGGTTGTCTCCATGCCTAGAAGATTAAAGGCATTAATTGAGGCTAATGATGGCCCAACAAAATATTAAATTTTTGTTTAAAAATTTTGTATTTTTCATTTACTTTGCAGAAACTTAGTAATTATTGAATAAAATTCTTTGATTTTACATTTTTAACTTATAATATTATGAATGTTTAACTTATATTTCATAATTCAGTGTGTTCGTGTTGGACAATAGAAAAAGGAATTTGCTCCTGATCTGCCATTTGATTTTATTAATGAAGAACAATAGGTTGCTTAGCTTAAGTTTGTTTTACAATAATAAAATTTCAACATTTTGACATAAAAGGAATTTGAGGTTGTACTACATTTATCTGACCAAGACGGTACATTCCATAATATTTTTTAACTTGGATTTCAAATCTGTGTTTCATGATTTTGATATGTCTAGTAACAGTTTGGCGAGATAATTGAACATCCTTGATAGCAGATATAATCTCTGTTTTATTTTTGAAGTCATCAAATAATACATTCACCGTTTCAACAATTTTTTTTACTACCGCTCCATCTAACTCAACTACTTTTAAAATCTTGCCACTTTTCCTTTTCTTAACGCACTTTTTTGCGGAAAAACATATTCGTAGTTTTTGTGTATAGTTTTATAATGCCTTTTTAAGTTCCCACATTTGGACAAAGCCACTGTCAACAATTGCAATTTGTATTGCCCATGTATTGTAGTTTCCTTCCTTCCGCTTTTCTATACTATCCTGTGCATTCAAATTCATTCAAACATTTTTTTTTTTTTAGGATTTCATATCTATACCGTCTATTCTTCTGGACCCATAACTAATTGTTATAAAAATTAAATTACGTTTTATAACTGCTTAAATAATTTAAGATTAAATACACTTGTAAACAAATTCAACTTTTATTAATTTTTCATAACATTTTTTATTTACCGTTTTTTAATATTTGAAAAAAAATGCTGGTCACTATCTTTTTTGAACACAATTGAATTATCTTTAAAAAATATGTGTACACATTCTCCTATAAAGTTGATCATTGTTCGGATATTTGAAAAATTAAAAAAATTTTAATAAATAAGTAAATTTTACTTTTGGAATTTGTTGGCGTCCAATGACGCGTCGCATCAAGAAACTGCTTAGAAATTAAGTAATTTATAATTTTAAATTCTTGGTATTTTTATATTTTTGTGACAATATAATACCCTATTCTTTGTGGAATTTTGTATACATTGTGATTGTTAGGTTTTTGTGTTGTCCTCGAGACATATTGCTAATTTATAAATTTTTTTAGGGAAGTGTACCTGCATCCTATCATTAGGGACGCTCATGGAAGAAAAATGAGTAAATCATTGGGTAATGTTATAGATCCTATGGATGTAATAAGTGGTATATCTCTTGATGAACTTCATAAACAATTGCTTGATAGTAATCTTGATCCAAAAGAAATAGAGAAAGCGAAACTGGGTCAAAAACAGGATTATCCTGATGGAATACCAGAATGTGGAACTGACGCTCTTCGTTTTGCTTTATGTGCAATGTGTCAAGGACGTGACATTAATTTAGATATTTTAAGAGTACAAGGTTACCGCTTTTTCTGTAATAAAATATGGAACGCTACAAAATTTTCTTTAAATTATCTTAACGGTGGCTTTCAAATTCCCAGTGGAAATGAACTTGCTAGTGATGAAAGTCTTATTGACAAATGGATGTTGAGTAGGGTAGCTTCTGCCATTATGGATTCAAACAAGGGATTCGAAACCTATGAATTTACTTTAGTCACTACAACAATTTATAATTTATGGCTTTATGATCTATGTGATGTGTATTTGGTAAAGTTACACTTTTAATACCGGGTGGGCAAATTAGCGAGGTAAGCGGCTGTATCACAGGACCTGTCAATCTGACAACAATCGGAAAATAATTTTTATTATGAATGTGGCCATGAGAAAATGCTGCAAATTAACCAGAAGCTATGTGCAGGAGTGCTTCCTCCAATCAGCAATGAGCTCATAACCAATTTGTTTCAAACAATGGAAATAAAAAAGAAAATTAAAAGCTATGGTAACCTTAGGTTACCGTAGATTAAAAAAAAAATGATTTTCTGTTTTATTTCCATTGTTCTCATTGCTGATTGGAGGAAGCACTCGTGCACATAGCTTTTCATGCAAATTATTTTGAAGTTCCGTATTTCACCGCTAGGGGGTGCAATTAAAAATTAAATAACATTCTAAATTTCTCCCAAAACTCGTACCTTTCCTTACATCATTAGAAAGTCGAGGCAATTCTACATAATTTTGATTTAAGGAATTTTAGTAAAATAAATCTTGTTTGGAGGACAAATGTAGTTATTTTAAATTGCCGTTCTCATTGTTACGCAATAGTTCCTAATAAATGTGCTAGAGGGCGCAATTTGTTATATCAGTCTTTTTATTTTACTCTGAAAATTTAAATCACACGGTATATTTTTGACATCGTATTCGAAAAGTAGATTAAATTTGCAAGAAAAACGTGAAAACCGCAAATTGATATCTTTTCTTGTTTTAAAGCAAAATGTAGATTTTTAACACTTTAATTGACAAAGTTTGGTTTTGCTGAGTCAAATTGGATAAATGTTGGTTTCATATTAAAGAGATAGTTGTTGTTAATCAAATTATAGTGGTTTTTAATGTCTATCACCGTCGCTAGGGGGCGTTAAGAATACAAAATAAGGTTTTTATGCTTTTATTATTATATACAATTTTAATTGCAATGATGTAGGTATTTATTATATCAAAATCAAAAAGTAAATTAAATTAAGTTAAATTTCCATAAAAATGAACAAGATTTATTTTAAATTGTTGTTAGTTTTAGAGTTATAGCGAAATTAAAGTTTAATTGTAACGTGGCTCACCCTGTAAAGTTAAAATAAAATCAAATTTTAAATTGGAGAGTTGTACATACATGATTCACCTAATGTCCACAGGACCGGCAATACATTTATTAAGAGATTACCAGTTAGTGCATGATCAAAAAAATAAGGACCGATAATTTTGCCGCCTATAATGCCATATCACATGTTTAGCCTCCAGAGGCCTTGATGCTGCTCTTCTCGCACCCATTTGGATTTTCAGCAGACCAATAATGCATATTATGCATGTTTACCCTACCATCACTATTAAAAGTAGCCTCGTCGGTCCATAGAATTTGTGATACAAAATTCCTGTTTTTACGAATCGTTCCTAACATCCATAGACAAAAATTTATTCTGTTATCAAAATCATCTTTGTTTAGAGCCTGATCCAAAACTATACGGTAGGAATGTAGTCTTTAAAACATATCGAAAACTGTATGTCTATTAAAAAGGATGTTCTAATGCAATTATTTACCTGTGGTCTTTTAATATGTTTCGAACAGTAGTTCAAGCTATTCCCAAATCTACAGATAACGCCCTAGTTCCAATGTGTCTATTAAGTTTTAAGTATGCTAAGACAATAATATTTTCTTTCGTCCTTCCAATGTGACGCCTTCTAAATCAAGGATGACGAAAACTATCAGTATCGCCTAGTCACTGTATCAAAGCGTGGAAAAATTCTTCTTTCATGATGATTGTGATCTGGATACCGGGCCGCATACTATCTTTAGCAATTGCTGCATTTTGAAAGCACTCAAAATAGACCACAATCATACCAACGGCTTCATCACTTGTGAAAGGCATTTTAAAAAATATTCGCAAACCAAATTGACAAGAATTAAATTACGTCTAATAAAAATTTGACATTTCTATACAATGTTATTTAAAGTTTGTTTTTTGTTTCCACTGCCTTCCACTAAACATTGATTAGAGATTCCAAGCGCTAGATGGGGGTATTTACTAATTGAAGTAATGATTAATTACGTGCGTTTTATTTAAAAAAACATGTAAAATGAAAGATTTATATCTGTGTAAAACTAATAAAATTATTTTGAACATTTATCAAGGCATTAAATACCTAATATTTTGGGTTTAAAATCGGATTTTTGATTTTGTTTGAAATTTACAGGGTGAGCCACGTTAAAAGTAAACTTTAATTTTGCTGTAACTCTAAAACTAACAATAATATTAAAATAAATCTTGTATCATTTTTATGGCAAATTTAATTTACTTTTGATTTTGATATAATCCTTGCAATTAAAATTTTAAAGAAAAAGCATAAAAACCTTATTTCTTTAAAAATTATTACTAATTGTATTAAATACATAAAATAAAAAGTTTACCTCGATAGCCCAGTTGGTTAGGGCAGTATTCTAGCAAAGTCCTAGTCGTAGATTCATATCCTACTCGAGATAACTTTTTATTTTATGTATTTAATAAAATTAATAATAATTTTTAATTACATATTTACCTTTGAGCTTATTCGTTCATAACAAAACTTGTAATAAACCTTATTTTAATGCCCCCTAGCGACGGTGGTAGACATTGAAAATCACTGTTGGTCCTTAATTCGATTAACAACAACTATCTCTTTAATATGAGGCCAACATTTATCCAATTCGTTCAGCAAACCAAGCTTCGTCAATTAAAGTGTTGAAAAATCTTCATTTCGCTATAACTTAAAGATATCCAGTAGCGATTTTTTTACTTTTTTCTTGCAAATTTAAATCTGCTTTTCGAATACGATGTGAAAATTATATCGTGTAATTTAAATTTTCGGAGTAAAATAAAAAAAGTGATTTTATAATAAATTACTTTAATACTTTTATTAGGAACTATTGCGTGACAGTGGGAATGGCAATTTAAAATAACCATATGTCGTCCAAACGAGCTTTATTTTATTAAAATTGAATAAATGGTTTAGAATATACAGCAATTTTGATGATTACACTTTCAACCCCCGCCCTTATGGTCAGTACGCCGATGAACATTAAACCAAAATTATGTAGAATTGTGTAGACTTTCTAATGATAAAAGCAAAGGTATATCTTTATACAGAGCGGTGAAATACATCATTTCCAGCATTTTCTCATGGTCACATTCGTAATAAAAATTTGTTTCCCATTATTGTCAGATCGACAAGTCCTGAGATACAGCCCCTTACTTCGCTTATTTGCCCACCCGGTACATAAAAGCTAATATTGTAATTTTTCTTTCAGGAACATTTAAAATCTGTTTTTGCATCAAATGATACAACTGCTATAAAAGCAGCTCAAGCAACATTATATAGAACTTTGAACATTGGTCTTCGGTTGTTAACTCCATTTATGCCATATATTACTGAAGAATTATACCAACGTTTACCAAGAACAAAAGATGAACTAATTAAAATTCCCAGCATATCTGTATCATCTTTCCCCAAATGGAAGATTATAACTGGAGAAATGAAAGTGTAGAAAATCAAATGGAGTTCATACAGAAAATAGCTAAGGCGATTAGATCAACAAGAAGTGACTATAATTTACCAAACAAAACAAAAACAGAAGGTATAGTGTATTTATCACAATTAGTCATATTAATTGAATTAATTTTTAGCACATATTAAATGCAGTGATAATGCTTATACAGATATAGTTAAGAGCTTTATTCCAGTTTTACAAACACTTGCATACTGCTCTAAAGTACAAATTGATAGTAAAATTCCTGCTGGTTGCACAATAATTACAGTGTCAGATAAATGTGAGGTGCATCTGTTACTTAAAGGCCTTATCGATCCCAGCAAAGAAATAACCAAATTACAAAAGAAATTAGGTTACTTGGAAAGTACAAGCTCAAAATTAACACAATCGATGAACGTTCCAGATTACACAACAAAAGTACCAGTGGAAGTACAACAAGCAAATAATGAAAAGTTATTACAGATTAACACAGAATTTGAAAGGTTACGTAATGGAATCGAAGCACTTAAATTAATGGAACAACAGGAATAACGTTGTAGTTTTTTAGCTTAATTTTTACAATATGTATACTTTTAATGTATGAAGCATTTTTTATTGTCCTTTTTAAATGTTAGTTCCTGTACATTCATAATTAATTTATTTTTCTGCTAAATCGTATCTATTTCGAAACACTCATGAATTATTAATTTTGGTGGAAGAAATGTATATAGTGAATTGAGCATGTGAGCAAGCACACTTTTTATTTTTTGTTTAAAAATGTTTTACCAAAGTAAAATGTTTGAAATTTATTATAAAACAATAAAATGTAAAGAAATTTAAGTTATCGCTCTGTCTGATCCTCCTTTTCTATCAGCTGGGGCTCGCCTATGTTTATGGCGGGAATACTTAAAATTTAAAATAGTATTTTAAACATAGGGGCCTCATACGATCTCATATGGCATCGCTAGGGCTCCGAAACTTGTTCTCAGGTCTCACCCCCTTGTTTGTTTTGAAAGGAAAACTTATCCTATCTCGTAGGACTCCTAAACTTATCCCAGAGTCTTGTTTCCGTGGTCCTGTTTGGCTATCTGCCATCTTGTTCTGTCTGCTTTTGGCTTTCTAAAATCTTGTTTTCTGGTCGTGACGCAACCTAGTGGTATATTTTAAAAGTGTAAAGATGCAGCTTAACTTTACTAAATTTTTTGTAATTAATTATTTTTTAATTTGCCCTACAGTAATCAAGATAGATAAAGTTGCATAAAATTAAAACCCATTACAAAAGATTGCGCGATATTGCATCATAAATAATTAATTTTAATCCCCTCCGACGTAGATATTAAAAAGCATAAAATGCTCTTACGTCCGAGAACCCTCAGCCAATCGCAGCCAGAGGACCCCTGCATAGAAGCCGTATACACCCACCGCGAATTAGCTATAAAAACCGCGACGCTACTGGAAGAAATTCTACTTTCTGCGCACTTTGCTACTCCGCGACTGCTACTACTACTTCCCCGCGATACTACTACTACTTTCTCCTTTAGGCAGTCGTAAATTTTGGTCTTTAGCAAAAGCCATTAGTAAAAACTTTCGAACATCTTCATTTCCCCCCCTAACATTTATTGACGGATCGGTAGTTGCTGATTCTGTAGACAAAGCCAACGTTTTTGTGGATTTGTTTGCATCAAACTCGTGTATCAATGATTCTGGAAAAGATGTGCCCCTAGTCAACTCTTCTTCATACGTTATGAAACCAATTCATTTTCGGTACAAACTCTTTGAATCGATCATTAGTAGGCTTGATCTCAATAAGGCGACTGGCCCAGATGGTATCCCAGCTATTGTCTTAAAGAAATGTTCCCCCGAACTAGTACCAGTCTTATCTAAGCTCTATACGATCTCTCTGTTTTCTGGGGAATTTCCTTCATCATGGAAGTTAGCAAATGTTCAACCTATTCCCAAAAAAGGTGATAAGACCGATCCCTCAAATTACAGACCAATTGCCATCACTTCCAATTTGTCTAAAATCATGGAAAAAGCTATCAATCAGCAACTGCTCACGTTCCTTGAAACTAACAAACTCCTTAGTGACCACCAATATGGATTTAGGCAAAGTCGTTCAACAGGCGATCTTCTTTCATATGTGACCCAAGTTTGGAACAATACAGTAGAGCAGTCCGGTGAAACAGTTGTAGTCGATTTAGATATCTCAAAGGCATTTGACCAAGTTTGGCATAAGTATTTACTTGCCAAACACCTCGTTTGGGTTAAATGATACGCTCATCAACTGGGTTTCTAGTTTCCTTGATAAAAGACGAATACGTGTCGTAGTTGATGCCTTTTTTTCAAAAGAAGTTAGCATTAACGCGGGCGTACCACAGGGATCCGTTATAGCGCCTACACTTTTTCTGCTGTACATAAACGACCTTATTTCTTCAACAACTAACCCCATCCATTGCTTTGCTGACCATAGCACTCTTCACTGTAGTTCATCTCAGTCTACTCATAGTGATAATCCACCTTCTATGTCAAATCAAGAAATTAAAGCTGAAATGGCAAATTCCGCCAAAAAAGATCGATCATCTCCTGTTGTAAGTATGAATGGCTCAGTTCTTAAGTTTTCAGAATCTATTACTCTGTTGGGTATGACTGTATCTTCAAATCTCTCATGGGTTGACCATCTGTCAGCTACCAAAACAGCTGCTCGTAAAATAGGCTTTTTGTACAGATCTAAGCAGTACTTTACCTCTCGACAACTCCTTCTGCTGTATAAGGCCCAAATTCGGCCTCATCTGGAATATAATTCTCACCTTTGGGTTAGTGCTCCCCAATACGCTCTCGATATCGTTGATCCTATTCAAAAGAGAGCGATTAGGCTTATAAATGACCCGTCCTTAACTTCTCACATACAGTCCCTTGAGCATAGAAGGATGGTCTCAGTTCTTTCTTTGTATTATCGTTATTACAAGGGCTATTGTGCTGCTGAATTATATTCTTTGATACCATCTCGGGCTATCTTTGCGAGAAACACTCGGTTCGCTCATTCACATCATCAGTATGCAGTACAAATCTCCACTTGTCGTACCAAACGGGCGCAATCCACATTTTTCTACATGGCTTCTACTCTGGAATGATCTCCCTAGTTCCTGCTTTCCTCTCACTTATGATATGAGAAAATTTAAGGTAGCTGTTCATAGACATCTATTGGCAATTGATTATCCCTCTATCCATCCTCCTAAGTGTTCCTGAGTGCTTTAGCACGATAGGCCTTATTTAGCCTGTTCAGGTCCACAATCATAAAAAAAAAGTCAGTTTGAAAGCCAAATCACGTATAAGAATAGTCATGCGCACCGAGGTTACTTTAAATTATTGATTTTCTCTTTGACCTGGTTAGAGACACCAATGCGATCATTGGCCCCTGCTTATCTAATACGTAGAATACTACCCACCGCCACCGGACATATATCCCGCCACCGTTTACAAAGCCGGCCTGAACGGTCGTAATAAACCAAATTAAATCGTCATTAGTAGGATTTTTGGGTCATAACACACTAACCATTGAACCACAATAATTTATATTTCCACAGAAACGGCTCGGGATCCAGTATTCACCACTACCGTTCACGGGGGACCTACCAAAACGGGCATCCCTTAAATAAGATTTGTTGTTAATTTATTTCATTTAGTACCTGATTATTTAGTTTTGTAGAAATAGGTAATACCTATACGTTTAAAATCTTTTGTGTTGTAATTATTCCAAGTGTACAGTGTTAAGCACCAAAATACGAACCACCCCCGTCTTGTTAAGACAAGACTCAATTTGAGCTAGACCGAGGCAAATTAAATTAAACCATTTTAATTTAATTATTGTAAAGCAAAGGCATTTACAAAAGTAGATTGTTTTCGGGTCATGATCATCTAGTGGTATAGATTTCTGTAAATGTTGTGGAGGGAAAACCTGAAATTTGAAATAGTATTCTAATACTGGGGCTTTATACCATCTCGTAGGATTATGCTAGGGCTCCGAAACTTGTTCTCAGGTGTTGTGGAGGGAACACTTAAAATTTGAAATAGCCTTCTAATATTGAGGGCCCCATATTATCTGGTAGGACTACTAAACTTGTTAGAGCCTTAGCCCCAGTGCAGAGACCCCCTTGTTTGTAGTGCCATCTAGTTTTGTATTTTTGAAAAGGCTAATTGTAAATTTCTGTAATAGATCGTAGTTCTATCTAGCGGTATGTTTTAAAAGTGTTGGAAGCCAGGATTACATTGCATCAAATTCATGTCTCAATGATTCCGGTAAAATTGTGCAGTCGACCAAATCTACCCCATACGCTATTAAACCAATCCACTTTCGCTACAAGCTCTTAGAATCAATTATCAATAAACTTGACTTAAACAAGGCAACTGGCCCTGACGGTATTCCTGTTATCGTCCTTTAAAAAAATGCTACCCCGAGCTGCCTGTATATCCAAACTCTTTTTGATCTCCACGTCATTTGGAGAGTTTCCTCATCGTGGAAGTTGAAATTCTAAAAAGGGCGATAAACCGATCCTTCAAACTATCGACCAATGGCTATCACTTCCGTTCTGTCGAAAGTCATCGACCACCAACTACTCCCGTTTGTCGAGTCCAATAAACTTAAAGGACCATCAGTATGGGTTCAGATAGTCGTTCAACAGGTGATCTTTTTAAATATGTCGCCCAACTTTGGAATAACACATTAGAGAGGTCCGGTGAAACAGTCGTAGTAGTTTTAGATATTTCTAGTGGTGTACGAAGCTTCAAATTTTTCAAACCGTACTCGAACTTTGAGTTCGGGTTCGGTTCGAAAAAGATATTCGAACTGTAAAGTAAAGTAAGGTTAGGTGAACACGTTTTTGATTTTATTTACGTTATTTTGCGATACACATTATCTACAATTTACGACGCTATGAACAGTTCCAACGATGGTAAACATGGACTTATAAATTATGATTCCAAATCCGTGGGTGGTTGGCGTTATTTTAAAAAAATTAGTAAATTCGAGGCTGAGTGTTTAAACTGTAATAAATGTATGAAAACGCCAACTGGTACAACAACGACGTTACAAAGACATTTAGATACAAAAAATCATGAAAATGTGAAACAACAAAGAAAATCGTAATATTTCAAGTGTAAAATTTACAACAGTTACAAAACAAAGTAAACTGAACTGTCCGAACACATGGAGTGCATCTCATCCACTAGCACAAGCTTTGTATCAAGAAATTGCAAAAATGATTGCGTTAGATTTTCAACCATAGTAGAAGATATTGGATTTCAAGCTGTATTACGATCAGCAGAACCAAAGTATATGTCTACCAGAACTACCTTTTCTCGACACTTTGTACCAACATTGTTTACAAATACTGTTCATAACCTTAAAGGAAAACTAAATAATGAACTAAAATTATTCTGTAGTATCGTTCACAACAGATATGTGGACATCAAGAAACACTGAATTGTTTATATCTTTTACAATGCATTTTATAGATACTGCTTTTAAGTTGTGGCAAATTAATGCAGTTAATTATTCCACACTAGCCATTTTAGCAAGAAATATCTGTCAATACCTGCTACAGAAGCAAGCGCTTATTTTCAAGCGCAAGTAATGTGTTAAGTGAGCGTCGTCAAGCGCTAAAATTGGATCATACTGAACAGTTAGTATTTCTACACGAATATTTTAAAAAAGAAAATGTTCAATAATAAATATTCAATATTATAATGCAGTATTTTTATCCCTATTGAAAAAATTACAAATAGTTCGAGTTCGGTATTTGTTTTTGAACTATGTTCGACTCAAGTTCAGTTCGAAAAAAGTAGGGTTCGCACACCACTAGATAATTCAGACTTTTGACCAGGTTTGACACAAGTGCCTACTTGCCAAGCTCAATTCGTTCGGCTTATCCGATACACTCATCAGTTGGATATCCAGCTTTCTTGACAAAAGACGTATACGCGTTGTCGTCGATGGCTTCTTTTCGAAAGAAACTACTATTAACGCGGGCGTACCCCAAGGATCACTGATAGCTCCCACACTTTTCCTGCTATACATAAATGACCACATTTCCTCAACAATTAACCCGATCCATTGCTTTGTAGACTACAGCACTCTACATTATAGTTCTTCTCAGTTTTCCCACAACAATGAGGCTAGTCAGGACGTTAAGGTGAAAATGGCAGCCTCAATCAACAGTAATTTAGAACGTGTCCTTGAATGGGGAAGGAATAATCTATTCACGTTCAACGATCACAAAACCCAGTGTTGCCTTGTGCCCGCCAAGAAAGACATTTCCTGCTGTAAATATGAATGGCATAGATCTCAAGTTTTCAAACTCTATTTCTGTGTTAGGGAAGTCCCCATCATTGAACCTTTCATAGGTTGACCACCTTTTGGCAGCCAGCAAAACAGCTGCCCATAAACTGGGCTTTCTATATAGATCTAAACAGTACTTCACATCGCAACTACTACTTTTACTGTATATGGCTCAAATTCGACCTCATCTGGAATACAATTCCCACCTCTGGGTCAGTGCTTCCCAATACGCCCTTGATATGGTAAACTGCATCCAAAAAAGAGCTATAAGGTTTATAAATGACCTGTCTTGACTTCTGACAGTCTCTTGAGCATAGAAGAATAGTTTCGGTTCTTCCTTTGTTCTATCGCTATTACCATGGCATAGTGTGCCCCCAAAATACACTCCTTAATACTTTCACAGGCCATCTTTGCTAGGAACACTCGGTTTGCCCATTCACACCATAAATATGTACTTGAAATTCCATCTTGTCACACTAAACGGGCGCAATCTACATGTTTCCACACGGCGACCAAATTGTGGAATGCACAACCCAGTTCCTGTTTTCCTCCAAACTTTCACTTAAGTTAATTTAAGGTAGCCATTCATAAATATTTCTCGGCAACCTAACAATATCCCTAAACCCTCCCAATATTCCATAGTGATTTAGCATGTTAGGCAAATCTTAGCCTGTTTGTGAATACTATAAGTAAAAAAAAAAGACAACTCCACCACAAATCTGTCCTTGAAACTTTGTTGATATAGTATTCAATTTGAGAATCCTGTACTCAGTCCCAACTTCTAAATCCTGGACATTTTAAAAAACGTTAAAACATGATGAGTTTTGAACCGTTAAATCCATACCTTTAATTATAACATTAAACATCTGTACATAAATAAAATAAATTTACTAAGGCGGATGATAAAAGGGTCTCTTGGAGTGCTGAGAGTATATAACAGGTAAACATCGTTTCTTGTATTTTATATGGTAAAATCGACCGTTGTAATTAATTATTAATGCTTAATAAGGTTTTTTCAATGATTTAATTAGTTATATAATATAAAGTATTCAAGTGTTTTTTCTACTGATTAAGTTAAAGCAAAATTTTTATTGTTCAAAAATCCATTAATGTGTTTACATAAGGAGCTGTAGTTATATAAGGTGAATACATAATTATTATTTTTGTGTTATTCTTTGATAGAAGTTGTTCAAAATCATTAGCTTGGATGTGCATCTTGTTTCTGCAGCTAACATCCCTTTGACTGAGACTAATTTTCAGACCTGGTCATAAACAATAACAAACTAAAATACCTATGAAGACATTCTACTAATAGTTAATCGAAAATATTCATTGTGTAATATGTCATTAGTGACTAAATGATTACATAACTTATTAGGAAATATATTTACATTTTTTCGGAGTGTTATTATTACATGCCATGTGTAATCTACAGAATAGAATTAAAACAATTTACAGCTTTAATTAAATCCAAACAACGATAAGAATCATTTTAAAATGTATCAAATCTGTGTGATCAGAGTGCTGTATCTGAACGTTTTAAGCTTATTAAGATGGATACTATTTTAAATTTATTTCAATGTAGTTTCATAACATTATCATCATCAGACGTTTTAATCAACACTTATAATATGATTAATTATAAGGTTTTATCTGAGAATGATATGATTAGCAAGATCTTTTGGTTAGTTTACTATACAGGTTTCAACGTCTAAGGTTATCCATCTCTCTCTTGTATAATTTGAAATTAGCATACCATTTGCAAAGCAATCCTGACATCTATTTTAAATCTATTTCAATTTGATTTCATGTCGTCATCATCAGAGGTATTAATCAACCTTGCAATGTGATTAATTAATTATAAGGTTGTTTTTGAGAATAATTAGCCTCCTTTGGTTAGTTGGTTTGCTTTGGTTGTTAATTCCTACAGCCTGTTTCAATTTCTTGAAAAAAGGATACATCTTAAAACAGGTTTCAACATCTAAAGTTATCAATCTGTCTCACGCCCTATTAAAGGATTAATTCTCTCTTGTATTATAAGTAAAATATAAGGCCCCCATGTATAAGTAGCAGTTAGCATACTATTTGCAAAGTCATCTTGTAATATATTTATAAGCTATCAATACCTTGTGGTATAGATGTTAATGTACAGTTTGCAGCATCCTCTTGTAGCATAACTACAACACCTTCATACAGTATAATTAGAAGTTACAGTTTGAAACCACACTGGGTTCTGAGCTAATTCATTAATATCAAAGTCGTCCAAGCTGTCTCCACGTTCAATCCATTCGTCTTCCTCATCATCTGATGATATAGGATCTTCTTTTTTTTGAAACTCAATTTTCGTTTCTTTTTTTAGTTGTTCTTGTCTCTTCCTTTCTTGTTCCTTAATCTCATAAAACTCAAACCATTTATTAGAGCTAATAACGCTAGGAGTGTATTCCTTCTTTCTTTTTCCTACAGTAGGTGTCTGATGTGACTAGGGGGATATCATTGAATATGCTGGCAAAAGACTGTTTGGGTGTGATGGTTATACTAGATGCAGATGTGCTAGCACTGTTACTGGCAGGGTCGAAATACATATCTTGAATGGTAGGTTCTTTGAAAATATTATTTTCATTTCCTTCAACCTGAGCAAATTCTTCATCAAGTGAATTGCCTTGTACAACCGGATCTTCTGGAGTTGTTTGTTGCGGTGTCATTCGAGGACTGTTATAGTAGTTTTCATTATCAGAAGCAGATTCCTCCATTATTTGATCTTGGGTAACTGGAGCATCCACAATTGGTGGTGGTGCACGTAGTTCTTGCAGATTGTCGACATATATCCCGCCACCGTTTACAAAGCCGGCCTGAACGGTCGTAATAAACCAAATTAAATCGTCATTAGTAGGATTTTTTGGGTCATAACACACTAACCATTGAACCACAATAATTTATATTTCCACAGAAACGGCTCGGGATCCAGTAATCACCACTACCGTTCACGGGGGACCTACCAAAACGGGCATCCCGGGTAACCTTAAATAAGATTTATTGTTAATTTATTTCATTTAGTACCTGATTATTTAGTTTTGTAGAAATAGGTAATATACGTTTAAAATCTTTTGTTGTAATTATTCCAAGTGTACAGTGTTAAGCAGCACCAAAATACGAACCACCCCCGTCTTGTTAAGACAAGACTCCATTTGAGCTAGACCGAGGCAAATTAAATTAAATCATTTTAATTTAATTATTGTAAAGCAAAGGCATTTACAAAAGTAGATTGTTTTCGGGTCATGATCATCTAGTGGTATAGATTTCTGTAAATGTTGTGGAGGGAAAACCTGAAATTTGACATAGTATTCTAATACTGGGGCTTTATACCATCTCGTAGGATTATGCTAGGGCTCCGAAACTTGTTCTCAGGTGTTGTGGAGGGAACACTTAAAATTTGAAATAGCCTTCTTATATTGAGGGCCCCATATTATCTGGTAGGACTCCTAAACTTGTTAGAGCCTTAGCCCCAGTGCAGAGACCCCCTTGTTTGTAGTGCCATCTAGTTTTGTATTTTTGAAAAGGCTAATTGTAAATTTCTGTAATAGATCGTAGTTCTATCTAGCGGTATGTTTTAAAAGTGTTGGAAGCCAGGATTACATTGCATCAAATTCATGTCTCAATGATTCCGGTAAAATTGTGCAGTCGACCAAATCTACCCCATACGCTATTAAACCAATCCACTTTCGCTACAAGCTCTTAGAATCAATTATCAATAAACTTGACTTAAACAAGGCAACTGGCCCTGACGGTATTCCTGTTATCGTCCTTAAAAAAATGCTACCCCGAGCTGCCTGGATGTCCAAACTCTTTTTGATCTCCACGTCATTTGGAGAGTTTCCTCATCGTGGAAGTTGGAATTCTACAGAGGGCGATAAAACCGATCCTTCAAACTATCGACCAATGGCTATCACTTCCGTTCTGTCGAAAGTCATCGACCACCAACTACTCTCGTTTGTCGAGTCCAATAAACTTAAAGGACCATCAGTATGGGTTCAGATAGTCGTTCAACAGGTGATCTTTTTAAATATGTCGCCCAACTTTGGAATAACACATTAGAGAGGTCCGGTGAAACAGTCGTAGTAGATTTAGATATTTCTAGTGTTGTGCGAAGCTTCAAATTTTTCGAACCGTACTCGAACTTTGAGTTCGGGTTCGGTTCGAAAAAGATATTCGAACTATAAAGTAAAGTAAGGTTAGGTGAACACGTTTTTGATTTTATTTACGTTATTTTGCGATACACATTATCTACAATTTAAGACGCTATGAACAGTTCCAACGATGGTAAACATGGACTTATAAATTATGATTCCAAATCCGTGGGTGGTTGGCGTTATTTTAAAAAAATTAGTAAATTCGAGGCTGAGTGTTTAAACTGTAATAAATGTATGAAAACGCCAACTGGTACAACAACGACGTTACAAAGACATTTAGATACAAAAAATCATGAAAATGTGAAACAACAAAGAAAATCGTAATATTTCAAGTGTAAAATTTACAACAGTTACAAAACAAAGTAAACTGAACTTTCCGAACACATGGAGTGCATCTCATCCACAAGCACAAGCTTTGTCTCAAGAAATTGCAAAAATGATTGCGTTAGATTTTCAACGATATAGGTAGCATAGTAGAAGATATTGGATTTCGAGCTGTATTACGATCAGCAGAACCAAAGTATATGTCTACCAGAACTACCTTTTCTCGACACTTTGTACCAACATTGTTTACAAATACTGTTCATTTCATAATCTTAAAAGAAAACTAAATAATGAACTAAAATTATTCTGTAGTATCGTTCACAACAGATATGTGGACATCAAGAAACACTGAATCGTTTATATCTTTTACAATGCATTTTATAGATACTGCTTTTAAGTTGTGGCAAATTAATGCAGTTAATTATTCCACACTAGCCATTTTAGCAAGAAATATCTGTCAATACCTGCTATAGAAGCAAGTAGCGAGCGCTTATTTTCAAGCGCAAGTAATGTGTTAAGTGAGCGTCGTCAAGCGCTAAAATTGGATCATACTGAACAGTTAGTATTTCTACACGAATATTTTAAAAAAGAAAATGTTCAATAATAAATATTCAATATTATAATGCAGTATTTTTATCCCTATTGAAAAAATTACAAATAGTTCGAGTTCGGTATTTGTTTTGAACTATGTTCGACTCAAGTTCAGTTCGAAAAAGTAGGGTTCGCACACCACTAGATAATTCAAACTTTTGACCAGGTTTGACACAAGTGCCTACTTGCCAAGCTCAATTCGTTCGGCTTATCCGATACACTCATCAGTTGGATATCCAGCTTTCTTGACAAAAGACGTATACGCGTTGTCGTCGATGGCTTCTTTTTGGAAGAAACTACTATTAACGCGGGCGTACCCCAAGGATCACTGATAGCTCCCACACTTTTCCTGCTATACATAAATGACCACATTTCCTCAACAATTAACCCGATCCATTGCTTTGTAGACTACAGCACTCTACATTATAGTTCTTCTCAGTTTTCCCACAACAATAAGGCTAGTCAGGACGTTAAGGTGAAAATGGCAGCCTCAGTCAACAGTAACTTAGAACGTGTCCTTGAATGGGGAAGGAATAATCTATTCACGTTCAACGATCACAAAACGCAGTGTTGCCTTGTGCCCGCCAAGAAAGACATTTCCTGCTGTAAATATGAATGGCGTAGATCTCAAGTGTTCAAACTCTATTTGTGTGTTAGGGAAGTCCCTATCATCGAACCTTTCATAGGTTGACCACCTTTTGGCAGCCAGCAAAACAGCTGCCCATAAACTAGGCTTTCTATATAGATCTAAACAGAACTTCACATCGCAACTACTACTTTTACTGTAATGGCTCAAATTCGACCTCATCTGGAATACAATTCCCACCTCTGGGTCAGTGCTTCCCAATACGCCCTTGATATGGTAAACTGCATCCAAAAAAGAGCTATAAGGTTTATAAATGACCTGTCTTGACTTCTGACAGTCTCTTGAGCATAGAAGAATAGTTTCGGTTCTTCCTTTGTTCTATCGCTATTACCATGGCATAGTGTGCCTCCAAAATACACTCCTTAATACTTTCACAGGCCATCTTTGCTAGGAACACTCGGTTTGCCCATTCACACCATAAATATGTACTTGAAATTCCATCTTGTCACACTAAACGGGCGCAATCTACATGTTTCCACACGGCGACCAAATTGTGGAATGCACAACCCAGTTCCTGTTTTCCTCCAAACTTTGACTTAAGTCAATTTAAGGTAGCCATTCATAAATATTTCTCGGCAACCTAACAATATCCCTAAACCCTCCCAATATTCCTTAGTGATTTAGCATGTTAGGCAAATCTTAGCCTGTTTGCGAATACTATAAGTAAAAAAAAAAGACAACTCCACCACAAATCTGTCCCTGAAACTTTGTTGATATAGTATTCAATTTGAGAATCCTGTACTCAGTCCCAACTTCTAAATCCTGGACATTTTAAAAAACGTTAAAACATGTTGTTGATGAGTTTTGAACCGTTAAATCCATACCTTTAATTATAACATTAAACATCTGTACATAAATAAAATAAATTTACTAAGGCGGATGATAAAAGGGTCTCTTGGAGTGCTGAGAGTATATAACAGGTAAACATCGTTTCTTGTATTTTATATGGTAAAATTGACCGTTGTAATTAATTATTAATGCTTAATAAGGTTTTTTCAATGATTTAATTAGTTATATAATATAAAGTACTCCAAGTGTTTTTTCTACTGATTAAGTTAAAGCAAAATTTTTATTGTTCAAAAATCCATTAATGTGTTTACATAAGGAGCTGTAGTTATATAAGGTGAATACATAATAATTATTTTTGTGTTATTCTTTGATAGAAGTTGTTCAAAATCATTAGTTTGGATGTGCATCTTGTTTCTGCAGCTAACATCACTTTGACTGAGGCTAATTTTCAGACCTGGTCATAAACAATAACAAACTAAAATATCTATGAAGACATTCTACTAATAGTTAATCGAAAATATTCATTGTGTAATATGTCATTACTGACTAAATGATTACACAACTTATTAGGAAATATATTTACATTTTTTCGGAGAGTTATTATTACATGCCATGTGTAATCTACAGAATAAAATTAAAACAATTTACAGCTTTAATTAAATCCAAACAACGATAAGAATCATTTTAAAATGTATCAAATCTGTGTGATCAGAGTGCTGTATCTGAACGTTTTAAGCTTATTAAGATGGATACTATTTTAAATTTATTTCAATGTAGTTTCATAACATCATCATCATCAGAGGTTTTAATCTCAACACTTATAATATGATTAATTATAAGGTTGTATCTGAGAATATGACTAGCAAGATCTTTTGGTTAGTTTACTATACAGGTTTCAACGTCTAAGGTTATCCATCTCTCTCTTGTATAATTTGAAATTAGCATACCATTTGCAAAGCAATCCTGACATCTATTTTAAATCTATTTCATGTCGTCACCATCAGACGTATTAATCAACCTCGCAATGTGATTAATTAATTATAAGGTTGTTTTTGAGAATAATTAGCCTCCTTTGGTTAGTTGGTTTGCTTTGGTTGTTAATTCCTACAGCTTGTTTCAATTTCTTGAAAAAAGGATACATCTTAAAACAGGTTTCAACATCTAAGCTTATCAATCTGTCTCACGCCCTATTAAAGGATTAATTCTCTCTTGTATTATAAGTAAAATATAAGGCCCCCATGTATAAGTAGCAGTTAGCATACTATTTGCAAAGTCATCTTGTAATATATTTATAAGCTATCAATACCTTGTGGTATAGATGTTAGTGTACAGTTTGCAGCATCCTCTTGTAGCATAATTGCAACACCTTCATACAGTATAATTAAAAGTTACAGTTTGAAACCACATTGGGTTCTGAGCCAATTCATTAATATCAAAGTCGTCCAAGCTGTCTCCACGTTCAATCCATTCGTCTTCCTCATCATCTGATGATATAGGATCTTCTTTCTTCTTTTTTTGAAACTTGATTTTCTTTTCTTTTTTTAGTTGTTCTTGTCTCTTCCTTTCTTGTTCCTTAATCTCATAAAACTCAAACCATTTATTAGAGGTAATAACGCTAGGAGTGTATTCCTTCTTTCTTTTTCCTACAGTAGGTGTCTGACGTGGCTATGGGATATCATTGAATATGCTGGGAAAAGACTGTTTGGGTGTGATGGTTATACTAGATGCAGATGTGCTAGCACTGTTACTGGCAAGGTCGAAATACATACCTTGAATGGTAGGTTCTTTGAAAATATTATTTTCATTTCCTTCAACCTCAGCAAATTCTTCATCAAGTGAATTGCCTTGTACAACCGGATCTTCTGGAGTTGTTTGTTGCGGTGTCATTCGAGGACTGTTATAGTAGTTTTCTTTATCAGAAGCTGATTCCTCCATTATTTGATCTTGGGTAACTGGATCATCCACAATTGGTGGTGGTGCACGTAGTTCTTGCAGATTGTCATCCAGCATGTCTTCCATGCAGTCTCCATTATTAACTGGATCAACTTAGTTTGCTATTTTAAGCCAAGTATTATTATAAGTATTATAGTATAGTATAAGTATTACTATAAGTATTATTTTATTTTTCTGGCAAAGTCGACTTAGCTCCAAACTCATATGGGATCGTTGGCCATCAACGAAAGACAGCAATAGGAAATGTTATGGCTTCTTGTCTTAAAAACAACAAAAACACATTAGCAATATATTCAAAAACGTTGGCAGACGTCATCCAAGCATTTTCCGTTTTGCCAATACCCCAGGCGGAGCTGCAGAGACTAAACTTGCTGGTAGTTTCTCAAATTTATACACAGTAAGCGATGGTGCAAACTGACCATTTGCTTTAACAGCAAATAAAGTGGTTACATTTTCTTTATCAGAATTTGTAGACTCATTGTAAACATTATGTCCTCATGGTCCAAGAATAAGCCCTCCTTTTGGGGCTAGAAAAAACAGGTTTCGTTCATGTTGAAGACTCTTGAAGAATCTGTCAGCGCCAGCTTTTCTTCATCCGTTAGTAAACTCTTGACTTCTAGAGACCATTTCTATATCTTGTCTCTGGTTACAGTGCCCCTTGCTTTATTTACATATTCTGCGTGCTTTTGAGATAAAACTGGGTGTCTGTTAAGGAAAGCATAAAACCATTTTTTCCTGGTTTATTTTCTGTAAATGGGGTTTTTATATTGGCTTTGTCTACAATTATACGACATGAGCATGTGACACATTGCAAAGTATGTCGCCCGCAGGACGACTGATGAACTTGAATTTTGCAAGTTGCGTAAAACATGAATATTTTTACTCGACTTCAAAGCTAATTTATTAGTATGTGCAGACCAATTTAATTTAGAATCTAAGTGTAACCCTAGAAATTTGATACATTCGGGATTTCTGAAATTTTGGTCTTTTGAGCAAGTCATTTTTTTTATTTTTTCCGGTATTTACACATAGCTTATTTGTTGTTAACGAAATCAGTGGCTTTTAATTGTATAGAATCGCATTTGAGCACAGCAGACTGCAATGATTTACTTTTCATCAATAGTGTAGTAACGTCTGAATATACAATTTGATGTATATTGGTATCTAGGCAATTTTCAAAGTTATTAATATAGATTAGAAATAAAATCGGCCCACCAATTCTATTAGTTAGTTTTGTTGACATTCTGTTACAGCTTACTAGCTGATATCTGTTAGATAGAAATAAACTAATTAGCTTTATACTATCCGATTTAAAGTTATATGCTTTTAAATTATTATGTTTGTTATAAACGAATAAGTTCAAAAGTAAATATGTAATTAAAAATTATTATTAATTTTATTAAATACATAAATAAAAAGTTTACCTAGGACCTGTACTTTGCTAGAGTACCACACTAACCAACTGTGCTATCGAAGTACAAGCCCCAATCGATGCAAATTTTGTCTTTAAAATTTCGTGGCTCGCACCATCAAACGCCTTTGATAGGTCTACAAACAGCGATATTGAAGTTTCTTTGTTTTCAAAACAGGTTAGAATGTATTCCGTACTCTCTAAAATTGCATCAGTTGTGCTTATATTTTTGCGGAATCCAAATTGTTGCATATTAAACAATTGATTATTTTCAAAATAGTTTGTTATTTGAAAAGTTAATACTTTTTCCAATATTTTTGAAAAAATAGGAAATATTAATATAGGCCTGTAGTTGTTTAGACAATTCTTTCCGTTTTTGGAAACTGGTACCACTGGTGCGATTTTTAGTTTATCAGGAAACCTTCCTTTTTTTGTGCACAAATTTGTAATTGGCGATATTAAAACAGATATATATTTTTTTAAAGCATATTATGTGCAAATACCAAAAATATCTTAAATTTTGGTAGACCCTAATGAATTTACAATGTCACGCAGATGTGCACAGCTAACGGGTAAATTGAAACTCCGTGTCGGTTAGACATAAAACACTGTTGTCAATTTCTTCATTACTAATTGGTATATTGTGGGCAATACTAAAAAGTATTCATTGAACTCATTAGGTGAAATACTACAGCTAGTATTTGGACTAATATTTTCCCTGTTTGTGTTGACTACTTCCCATAAAGCTTTTATTTTGATTATTAGAGCTAGCAATAAAATTAACGGTGGAGTGAATTTTTGCTTGTTTTAATGTGTATCTGTTTCTGTAGTAATTCTTCTTAGCAAGGAGTGCATGAGTTTGATACTTTTCACAATAGTCATTTAAAAATGTGAGGGTTTCTCATTCATTTCAATTCTGGAGTAAACCATTTGATAGCTCCATCACGTATTCTAGTGCTCATTTTTATATGCATCGAGAAATATTTAAAAAAAATATTATACATGGTATCTACGTCTGCAAGGGTATTGTCAATAAAGTCCCAGGAAATTTCTTGCAGAATACTGTATAAAATACAAGAACCCCTTATGGTAATAGGACAGCTAAATTTAACTGACTGTTGATTATAAGAAATATTAGTAATTACAGGTAGTTTTAAGTATTTGGCCGTCATGATCCGACATATTATTAATAACTGTGGACGTTGTGTAATCATGCATAGCAAAATTAAGAAAAATATTATCTAAACAATTTTTTTGTCTGGTAGGGGTGAATATAATTTGCACGAAACCGTTTGATAAAATGCAGTCACATAGTTCAACTGTGTTAGTTTCATTTGTACAAAATTTAACATTCCAATCCCCAGCAATTACAGCTTTCTTATTACCTAAACTACTTAACAAATTTTCTAACGTCTTTACAAATGTAACAAAATCTCCATTTGGTGGCCTATACACAACACACATATTATACTTTAAAACATGCACAGCAGTCAGTTCGAAATGATTTTCTACTGAAAGAGCATTTAGGTCACAACACTTTACAATCATTTATATTTTTTATTAATATCAGAATACCATCACGCTTGGAAGTAGACCTGCTGTAAGATGATGCTACCGTCCATTGTCCACCCTTTATCGATTCGATTTCATTATTTTTGAGCCAGTGTACACTAATACAAACAAACTCTAATTTTTGGACTTCTAAATACATCTCCAATTCCAGTAGCTTATTTTTCAAACACTGGATATTAACATGAAATACGTTGAGTTCAGAAGTGTGTGAAGTAGTTCCTTTGATTCGTTATATCTGTCGAATCTAAAAATAATCACTACACACCCTGAAGCACAATTTTTATTTTGTTTCTAGCTAACACATTCTGTATTATCGTCATTTGTTATTTTTTTTACAAAGGTGAGAGACCTACAAAAGCCCATGCTGTTTTTCGATGCAGCAGCTATCTTAAAATTTTGAGTAGTATTATTAGTTCCTGTGATATGCTTTGATACATGTTTGGTAGTCTGTGTTACTTACAGTAGTTAATCCTTGTTTTTTTGGTTTCTATGTAACCATTATAACAAAATTTCATTATAGTGATATTTTTTGTAATTCATTATCAGAATTTAGAAAACTTGCTTTTAGATATGTTTAGTAACTTTTCCCTTGAGTATTCTCATTTTTATGCTTTGTTTATTAATGAGTCTTTTTGTATTTTCGTTACATATTTATTGCGAATCTTACTTGTATCTTTAAAAAACTACACTTTTTATTTTGCTTAAATTGATTTTTTCTCAATACTTTATAGTTTCAAGTAAGTTACTTTTTTTTTGTGATATATTCATTAGTAAATGTTATTGTAATAATACTTGCAAGAATTCCTTTGTATACTTTGTCCTGAATTGGAATATTTATGTTCTGTTGGGCAAGAATAGTTATTTATGTATTAAAGGCATAATTATATTTTGGCAAGAGGGAATGTTTAAAGCCTGACGAAGGAGGGCATTTAATTTCCCAAGATCCATAATCGGCTGTTATGCCCGTGGTACATACAACGTTTTATTCTATTTTAGTTTCTAAAACCTTCAAACGAAATATTTAGCGTTTTTCAGCAAGTTTGTGAGAGTTGTGCTGATGCAAATTATAGTGTTGTGTCGATACTTGGCAATGTTGATGTTGTTAGGCATACTGTGTACTTTTAATTTCTATAAATAGTAATGTATGATTTTCTTTAACATTAATAAATGTTCGATACCGAAGCTTGTGATTTGATTTTGATTACTCTATGCTATAAATAAGATTATAATTCTAAAATAGAATAAAGGTTATTATTGTTATTATTATATGCTACCTGTTAAGCAATTACTTTAAAATTCTGCTGTAATAATCAATTTCAATTCAATAATATTCACCGATGGTATTCAATCCAATATTTTATTATTCGTACATTTCCTTCCATTTTACTTCAATCATGTACCATGTTGACACATTTTTCTACTGTGTAAGTATACCCCCATCAATATATACAACAATATACAGCTTCAAGATTTGCATGTTAGAAACGAAAGTTATTTTATTTCACAATAATACATTACTTTGTAGAAACAATATTATAACATTAGCACTCAACAATAATATAATTTTATTTAAAACATTGCATTGATAGTTGCTTATAAGATAATAATATAACTTATTAATATTTAAGTCGACAAAATTTGCAAATATTAAAAATTGATTTAAGATTTTAATTTAATACTAAACTCAACGATGTTGATTAACACAATTTGTGCGTCCGTTTATTTAAAAAAAATCATATTACGATATGCATAAAACTAATTATTTGGACTTATTCTATCAAACAACCAACATAACAAACCCCCGTCAATCACATATTACAGATGTTTTTTATAATTTAGAATAAATTACTAACATATCTTCATTTAGTTCCATTTAACATTTTATAGTCTTCAAACAACTTTTTCATATCAGCTAATGCTTTTTCAATATTTCTAGCAAACCTATGACAATCAGTTTGCTTACTACTTTTTTTGTGTGATATGTGGAAAAATATAATATCTTCACCAGCAACAATGTACGAAACACCATAACCATCATCAGCAACAGGACCAAAACCTCCTCCTGCTGAGATACAGTTAGGGTGCTCCTTGAGATCCAGACGACTTGTTTGACCATGAGGAGTTTGTGAAGTTGACAATCGCCAAGGCTCACTAAGAACTTCTTGTAAAAATGGCGAATCTACTTCCAGGTACTTTGAAACAACATATAAACAAAATAGATGCCTATCGATTCCTTTACCACACATAGCATCTTGATAAGCTGTCTGTTAGATTATTACATTAATATTCTACTTCAGCAATGTAAATTGAACATACCTGATGGTTTTCACAGGCAATCTGGAGGAGTTTAACACGTTCTTCTGTAGAAACATCTTTATTTTCCATAGCTTGAACCCAAGCAGATGATTCAATAGTGCAGGGTCTTACAGTTTCCGTCCTTCCCTCCCTAAATAAACGTGTCATGCTAGCCTCATATGTCAAACTAAATTTACCCGCATCTCTGTAATAAGCTAACTGCAAGGCCATTTGAAGGTAAGCATCTGGGCTTAATCGACATTCTTTTACAAAGCCTTTTCCATAATGGTTATGAACATAAATACGTAAATCAATATCACTAATAAGTTTTTGAGCTGTCACTACAGCTGTGTTTATAGCAGTTTGACATTCAGTTTTAATATCCCATTGCAACCTAATTGGTGGTGGTGGAATAACTTCTACGATACCGTTACAGTTACCATCTTCATCGTATCTGTTGAATAAAACATGTTAAGGTCTGTTGCCTTATTTTAATAGGAAATATTCAGGATGGTTAGTATATGAGCAAATGAGATTGTTACCTTCCACTAAAGCAAATAAAAAACAAAAACAAATACATATTAGAGAAGTTATTTGAGAAGTGATATAAAATTAGTTTATTAGAACTGTGACTAAACCCACACATTGAGAAACAAGAGTTACGAGATAGTTACCGTTGATCAAGGTCATCAAGAATAATATATTCACCCACATGAGCAATGACGGCAGCATCAGCCCTGCAGATTAACCAAAACCAAAAATTAACAAAAACCACAACCAAAACATAAAAGTACAAAACAAAATAAAAAGCTAGTCCTTTACACCTGGGATATCTAACCTAAATAATATACAAAAAAATATACCAGTAAAAATGTTTTGATTACCGAATATGAAGAGTTTCGTGTGTCACTATAAGTTCCCAAAGATGGGACATCACTGCTGCGTCACCCCTATGAACATAATTAATTGGAAAGCAATTTTTAATACACAACATTCAAAATTTTGTATATGTTGGAAATTCGAAGGATTAATTGTCAAAGGATCAAAAGGGAATAAATGGGCAAATAGGATATCATTTTTGATTATGGTTATTCATAAAAATTAATGCTTGCTGAGACCGATATCCAGCTAACACTTTAAAGCAAAACGCAAGTTAGCATAATGATACCACACTCAAACATTGCATTAATAACAATTAGGTACAATTATTGTGACTTAGATGTCACAGGATATATAACTACTAAATGAAACATATAATAAATAATGTGCTTACCATGAATGTTCTGCATTAAATCCCATCTGTAACAATAAAATCTTTATGCAATTTAAGTAATATGGTTTAAAACTATTCCAAGCAGCAAAAAGTCAAAAGAAAACTGAATAATTACAGTAAAAGTTCATAAATTTAATTAACTTATCATTGCACTCCATAAAATAATTTTTTTTGTTGTTAAGCTAATATGACACTTCCTTTTCTAAAAGAAAGTTTCTACAAATTTCGAAAATACGACTCAAAAACAGTGTCACACCCAAAACAGAAACATGATTGATTATTGCACGAACAATGAGAACGAAAGAATGGAATGGAAAATTCCTGTCTCCAAACCTCTCTATAAACTTTAAATCTTTTTGAGGTTTTGTTGTGGATACAGTCGTCCCATTCTTTCTGGGTCTTCCTGGTTTCTTTTCATCACTTTAGGTCTAGCAATGCTAATTGTTGGTGTTTGCCCATCTTTTTTTGACTTTAAATATCCGAAAATGTATTTCTATTGTGTATGAAAAATCTGGAACACTGGAACTGTGGCAGGATCTGTAACAAACAAAATACATCCACGTACCACACAAAATTAAAATACACCGAGCGCGTTTCAATAACTACCCTTTCATCATCAGCGGTCGACATGTGGTATGTGGGTGTATTTTATTTGTTTCTGTTGTGTTTGAATGTTTTACACCATCATTCATTTTCAGATTTTTGATTTGTATGATTATCACACATTAGTTCTCAAGCATGGCAGTAGTGAGTTAAAATTTTATATTTAAATATTTTAAACTGCAATTTTTGGTTTTGTCGCAATGATGCTATCTTTGACTTATAAATAGCATTGATTCAATTGTGTCATATACGTTCCTTCCTCTTTTTTAAGTGATGCTTATGTATACTAAAATCGGCAAAATAACGCGTAATTAAAAATCGAAGTAATTTTTGGCAGATTTGAGTTGTTTGTCATCAAAACGACGAAGGTTAATAAGTGGTAAAAACGAAATTCTTTGCTAGAATAAAATAAGATCCGATAGTTGGATCAATACGTTTTTATTAACAGCAGGCTTATTTTATTTATGTTTTATACAGGGTGTAAATACCAACTCATTGAAATAAACAACTTTTCTTAGTAACAAAGTTTGATTGGTGTTTTTGGTTATAGTTATTCGACTTCTTAAGATTTTTTTAACAATCGTCATAACCCTTTTACTTTAAACTATGTTTTAAAAATTCAAATACTTTTAAAATCAGCATTTGGTTTTCTAAAACATTTGTCTTTACAACTAATTCATGTTTTAATATTTAATAAAGAACAAAATGGCGACCGATCAAAAATTTAAAATGATATTTTGATGATCATTCTATAGATTTTTAAAAGAGAAGCCTTTAATGCTTGAATTGTCTACTACAACATTTATTTGAAACATTTTTTTGTATCTACGTAAATAACTATTATGATAGCAACAAACTAAAAATAAAATAAAGAAGTTAAGTAGCTTTGTGTTATTGAAAAATAAAACAAACGAAGCCGATGATAGAAACGTCATTTTTGTTGTTTTGTAAAATTAATCTTCTGCTGTTTTCTACTTTGTACAAATTATTTTTTTGCTCTTTTGCTCTATCTAATTACACACATAAAAATGAACACTTACCAAAATGTAGAACTTCTTGATATGTTTTTGATTTTTGGGGAAGCGAAGCGAAATGCGCAACACTCTCGAAGAATTATATCGGCAACAAACAAGTGTACGTATGTTTAGAAAAGTTTGCAGACGTTTAGAGGAAAATGGATGCTTTCATCTAAAAATTAGTGGAAACTAGTAGATTTTAAAGAACACCTGCACTTGAAGAGGATATACTTGAAATGGTTGAAAACGATCCTTTAGTAAGCACTCGAGTAATAGGTAGCAGGTTGAATGTTAAACATATGACAGTTTAGAATGTTTTACATGATCAAGGTCTCCACCCGTATTCCAGACAAAAAGTGCAAGGTTTGGGACCTAGAGACTTTCAGCCAAGATTATTGTTCTGTCGCTGGTTTCTTCTCCACCGTATCTGCAGAGAAACTTTCAAAAATTTATTTTGTTTACGGATGAAGCTTGTTTTACAAGAGACGAAGTATTTAACTCGAGCAACTTACACGTGTGGGCTGACGAAAACCTCCGTGCAACGTGTATATGTGCACATCAGGACCGTTTTGCGGTGAATGTATGGGCCGGTATTATAGTAAATTATGTATTCGGACCTTATCTTCTATCACACCGTTTGAATGGGGAAAATTACCACATTTACTAGAGCTTTTAGAAGATTTGCCATTAAACATCAGGCAACGACTCTGGTTTCGACATGATGGCGCGCCAGCAAACAGTACACGGGAAATTACGGCATTGCTGAATAGACAATACCCAAATAGGTGGATTGGGAGGAACGGGCCTGTTTTGTGGCCAGCCCGGAGACTTAACTCAACTAGATTTTTTTGCTGGGCTTATATCAAAACATTTGTATACGAGACAGATGTTAAAGAAAAGCAGGCAGTTCTTTTAAAAGTTTCCGCAAATACCAAAACGCGTTACAGGGTTTGTGTTACTGCGAATAGTGGCCATTTTGAAAATTTGTAATAAATTATTAATTCAATAATAAATAAATTGTTATATTTCCGTATTCAGTAGTTTTTTGTTGGATTTCTCAATATTATATAAGACTACTTGACTTCTTTTGTTTATTTAGTTTGTTACTATTTAATAGTTACCTAAAATTTATCAAGAGTTCTTGCATAAATTCAAGCATTTTATAAATGTTTCTTTTTACTTTCTTGCTAAACAAGAAAGTATTGTGGTTGAAAAAAATAAGTTTATTATGATGTTTTACGACTCACAAAACCCAAAAAAACTTTTAGAAAATTTTTCAAAATGTCTGTCTGTGGTCACTCGGCAGCCAAAACTATACGGACGATTTGGATGAAATTTGTAATGAATGCCTACGATACAATTGTCGACAAAACAAGCTTTTAAAGGCAATAGGTAAACAGGGGGTGAAAATAAGGGTGTTATTTTTTCTAATTTTAACATAGAAGATTGAAATTCAGGTCATCAATAACTCGCATGAAATGCAATTTTTTAAAACTTTCAAAATTGAATATGGCCGCAGTTACAGTTACATATTCATTTTTTTTGTAGAAATATATATTTCCCATACCGTTCAAGATATAAAAGAATTGGAAATAGATACGCGTAGTTAAATAAAGGTTCTTTAAAGAGATTTCTTTATGTGATAAATTATGGTATAAATTTGCCTACATTTAAGGGGTCAAACTTAAGCAATTATTCGAAATTCATTTATTCAAAATTCTCTCCAAGAATTTTTTGGCAACCAGCCATTCTTATGAATGCAACTAACCTGCTTGTTCTAAAGCTACTAGTAGAGGAGATATGAATTTTCAAATATTTAATATTGATATTATAACTTTGTAACTATTTTGGTTACAAACTTGGGATTTTGGAAATAAACTTTGTTCATTTGCGCTAATGGAATGATATTATCCTAATGAAAACTACATCCGGTTTTTCCGGAAATTGAAAACGTTCCTCGTATTGCTGGTATAACATACACACATTCTTACTTTATTTGAAAGGGAGCGAAATTTGCTTTAAAATGATATGAAACAGTCCATAGTTATCTTGAAAGATAAGCAAGATATCTATTAACATGCAACCTACATATACATATGCAGGTATAGAAGATTATGCAGTCGACTTTTTTTTCACTATCGCTAAATCGACTTATTAGCTTATTTTACAACTTCTGGCCAAGTTTCGTCAAGATTGGCAATGATGTCTCAATGTTTCGGAGAGGGGCGGTTTATTAGGGTCAGTTTTTGTTTTATTAAATATTCCTAAAACAGCTGAATATTTCAAAGATATAAATAAAAATACCCCATATATTTTTTAGTATTTTGCAAGAAAGTCCTGTAATGCACTAGCATTAACCTAGTTTAACTTATTTTTTTTTATTTTTTTTCAACCGCAATACTTTCTTGTTTAGCAAGAAAGTAAACATCCATGGGATTAAAAATTATTATTAATTTTATTAAATACATAAATAAAAAGTTTACTTCGAGTAGGATTTGAACCTACGACCTGTACTTTGCTAGAGTACCGCGCTAACCAACTGCGCCATCAAGGTTCAAGCCCCAATCGATGTAAGTTTTGTCTTTATGTATGTAGAACTGATGTAAATTCTAAATATAATGAGATTACAATCAAATTACTTATGTTAATGGAATGCGAGCCTGCAATATCGCAAGGATTGAACCTTGATGTCGCAGTTGGTTAGCGCGGTACTCTAGCAAAGTACAGGTCGTAGGTTCAAATCCTACTCGAGGTAAACTTTTTATTTATGTATTTAATAAAATTAATAATAATTTTTAATTACATAATTACCTTTGAACTTATTCGTTCACAACAAAAACTTATAATAATCCATGGGATGTTTATCCTAACATCATCTTTGAAATTTTTAATTTTAATTAAAATGTTATTTTTCAAAATATGAAATAATTGTAAATACAAATGTTTTAGGCAATCAATTGCCGATTTTAAGCCTTTGAATTTTTAAAATATCGTTTTAAATAAGGAAGATGATGATTGTTAAAAAATCTTAAGAAGTCGAATAACTACAATCAGAGGTCCCAAATCAAAATTTGTTACTAAAAAAAGTTTACTTCGATGAGTTCTAACTACCATGTTTGGGTGTTACGACTTAGTACTTACACCGTGTATAAATTTAAATGTTTCGATAACAATTACAGTTATCGTCCTCAGTACATGGTAATAGCTAATATAAGGTTTATATTTGCATTTTCATATTTCATAAATTTATTTTGACATCACAACTAATGCTTAAAAATATTACCATTTACCAAGGACGATAACTGTGGTTGTTATTAAAACTTTAAAATTATATAAAGGATAAATAAAAAATACACGATTTTAATACCCAAAAGGTAAGTATTTTAATTATTTCTTTGTTGGGTCTGACTTGATCTTTAATTGGTATGCCAAATTTTTATTTGTGAATGCTTTTATCAATTTCTAATTAAACTTCTCCATAACTTTATACTTATATCATAACTTGATTAAATTTGTTCTTTGATTAGGAGCCTTTTCATTGTTAGCCTTCGTCCGTTAGAAGGGGGTTCTGATTTGTAATCAACATTATCCAAATCCTTATGGTCCAGTGTTCAATCTGCTCTGAATACTTACTTCTTTAATCTAAGTTCTGTATAGGTAATATTTTTCTATTTTTATGTCTGTAAGAACCGTTTCCCATTGCACTTTAATTTTGAAGTCGCTTCATACTGTTTTTACTTGTAGGACGTAATGACAACTGGACTGTCACTACATATTTTCCTCAAATATAATTTAATGCATCTTTCTTTCTTTTGCATATTGAGATAAACTTTTCCCAATTATCATATGTTGTTTCCCTTCCAAAAGACACAACCATTTTCTTACTTGATGTTACCTACCGTAAAGTGTTTCCAATATAGTGCAGGGTGATTTACGTAGACCGTGCACTAGAAATTTTTTAGCTTTTAGTTGGATTACAAACTTTAAATTATGTATGCCGTCATAATCGATCGATCGATCATTCACCAGCTATACTGGGTGTGACAAAAGTCAGTACTAACTTTTTTATTTTTTTCTGACATAGTTCGATTCGCTTTCTAATTCTGAGTTTAGAAACCTAAGTTATGTTAAGTTATCTATTATAGTTTTTTACATTGTCGATTTTTCTGTAAAAAATTTGTATCTCGTAAATCGTTCTGTTAGGAAACTAAATTCCTGGAGAGTAAACCTACTTTTTTTGCGCCATTCGAAAGAAAATTGAAATTTAGGGTGAGTTAATTAAGCATTCCCTATACCTAGCTTCAACCTCTATCGAGTTATTCAATAAAAATCTAGAAATGTCTTACAATGCCAAGAGATTCTTTACTTTGTTGTGTATGCCATGAAAACAAAAGAAAATTGTAAATAATTAGTTTGCAATCTGTCCAAGTGAAAACGAGTTGTGCTAATTCAGAAATAAAGGTGATTTAAAAATGCAAAATTATCCAAATTGAGTTGTGTTAGGCTTGTTTGTAATCCATGGCATGTGTCAAAAAAATATTCAGCGAACTGTCCGTGAGTTTAATTTAAAATATCCTAACTTACCAAGCATGACACGGGGAAAATTCTCATGATTGAGAAATAATTTTATAAATTTTCTAGAAAGTTGCTCGACCTATTACAAGAGTGAAACTGGCAATGAAGATCATCTAATTACAATTCTCGGATATTTTGAAGTATATCCTCAAGTCTCAATACGAACGTCATTGGAATTGGGATTTTTATACTCTGCAATACAAACCATTTTACACAGTTTTCATTTATAAAACTGTAAAAGCTAGATCCTGGCGACGTTCCCCGTAGGATAAATTTTTGCGCGGATTTATTACTTAGAATACAAGAGCACGCGTTATGTCAGCAAGGAGTTTACAATAGGCGAAATCGACATATTTGGGCTTCTAAAAATCCACATATTGAAAATCAAGTACAATTTTGAATAAATCTGTTTTGTCTGGTAATGAACCAAGAGGTGCGCTATGTTATGTGTGACGGAAATTTGAATAGTGAAGATATTTAGAAATTCTTCAAAGTGTGGTAGAAAATTTTTTTGAAAATTTGACACTGGCTAGAAGCTGCATGTTCAGATGGATGGGCATCGTTGCATAATACAGGAACTGTGGATACTAAATTGACATCCTTGTTCGATGACCATTGGTGAGGAAATTGAGGATCATTTCTGTGGCCTATAAGATCTCCAGATGTTAAACCTTTAAGACTTTTATATTTGGGGTAGGGTAAAAGATTTGATCTACTCTCCACCAGTTCGCAATATAAACAATTTGAGACTTAGAATAATACAAGCTTTTGACAGCCTCGACCCTAACGAAAATGCTACATAATCTATTGAAAGTAGAATAATAGAATGCTTGAACAACAATGGTAGTCATTTGAACATTTACGGAGTTAAGTCAAGATTGTTCTTGTTCATTATTATTATTTGTTTTGTGTAATTAAATAAAATCCACATTTTTTATTAAATTATTACAATGGTTTTTTGTTTCTATGGGATACTCGAAAAAGTAAAGAATCTCTTGGCAGTGTAAGGCATTTCTTGACTTTTATTGAATAACTCTATAGAGGTTAAAGTTAGGTATAGCAAATGCTTAAGTAACTCACCCTAAAATTCAATTTTCTTTCGATTAGCCAGGACTTCCAGCTAATTGCTCCACAAATTTGGTCTCCTAACTAAGGAGATCAGTAACTGTGTGGGACTTCTAGAGACTCACAAAATTCTTAGCAGAAAAGGGCCTTCGAAAATACTAAGCATATTTAGAGAGCATTCAAGATATGATAGAACTGATCATCTTTTCATACACTAAGAAAATCAGATAGTGTGGTACGTGCCACAAGAAAACGAACTTTCGTTGTCAGAATTGTGATATTGGATTGCATCGGAAAGGCTGCTTCTGCGAATATCACACAACTTAATTATTCATAATAGTTTGTAATTTGTTTATTTATGGCATACATGTTTTGTATAATTCAATTTTTCAATATTTAGTTCCGTTTACCTCTACCGTCCTTTTTAAAGGACGACCATTTTTTCGATAACGTAAATTTAAAAACTTTTTGAAATATTTTTCTGTGGCTCACTAGACAGCATACCTAATTTCAAGTTTATAATCCAATTGAAAGTTGAAAAACCTCTAATGCATGGTGTATGTAAATCACCCTGTATAAATAGAATTCTCAGTAAATAAAAAAAAAGCATGAGCATCTGTCAACGTGTTTAAGCAAATTTGGATAAAATTGTCAAGTAAATCTTTTCTACAAAATTGCAAAAATGTAACAAGAAGTAATTTTCATGATGACAAAATTGTAACAACAAGCTTTCTTGAAATAAAACAATACAATAATTTTTTTATAATCTATTAAGCCATGTCAGGGGAACGCTTTTGTTGGCGTAGCTTAGTAGAAATTACTGAAAAAATTCTCAAAATAAAACGCTTGTGATTCTTCAGATCCTGCTTAGTTTATTACAACCATAATTGTGGACTTACACATTGTTGTTATCCACTGTAGTCAGTTTATTAATGAAAATGGCCATTTGCCATAACCAACTGACATATCCCTGACAGAATTCTTGAAATGGCATGTTTCCCACTAGTTCATAAATCCACCTTATTGCAAAAATCGTTAATGGGTAATAAACCTTATTCAAGTCACCAGCCGTTGCACGTCATTAATCATATATCAATGCTATAATTATAATTTACTATAAAACTTTAATAAAATTTGCATTGAAGACAAAATGTCATCGTAAATACAGTTGGTATTAAAAGTCATTAGTCTTGTAGGGTTAGCAACCATATTTTATCCTTGACGCACACTTTGCAGTATGTATTTACAACTTAAAACGTAGTGCGAATATAAACTCATAAAATATCTCGATGTTGTCACGTCAGATTTTCTTTACTTTGTTAAATTCACCGGTATGGACTTAACCTATTTATTTTAAATTGTCTCACATGTACACTTGACAACGCCGATTACCAAGTCACTGATTTAGTAAGTTTTAAGCTATGATGTACAACGGCTGGTGGCTTGAATAGTGTATACTTGTCAATTAATACCTGGTTAACATGAAGTTTACAAGGACATACAAAAACACAATTTTACCCAAAAAACTAATTATTTATAATCAAATTGATAAAATATAGATTAACTAAGGATTTATATAAATATCTTGTAAAAGTAATTGTAGGTCGTTGATAAAAAACCATTATTAAATAAAATTGATTTTCTCGTCAAAACAAAATATTTTGCAATACCACATCTGCATTTCGATATGCGCATGTTCGTTGTATTGTCTACATACCAGTTAATTGCATTGTAACAACCATAAATGTGTATTAGTAATAACATTGAATTTTCAATGACAATCCAATACTAATATAGGCTTTATGTTTACGTATTTTATTGTACCTAGTAAATATTCCGTTAATAATGTAAAATAAACACATTTTAAGTTGTGTAACAGTAAGTTGTGCGTTTGTCAATTAAACTGCTTAATTAATTAAGTATTTTATTTCATCATCAATTAACCTTAACAATGAATAATTAGACTATAACTTACCCGTCCATTGCTGCCAATACACAAAGTGAAAGATTTATCAAACCATCTGTCATGCCCTTTCCCATGTAGTAAAATTCGTCCATACTGATCTAATTTATCTGGATCACTCTGTAAAAACACTCCTTAAATTTATCCAGAACACACTAAAACATTAAGCTCACCTCATCATATTCATATAGAACATCATCAAGTGCAACTACAAAAGCGGCCTTTTCAATAGTATCGAGAGAAAGTTTATTAATTCCACGAAAGAAAAAGTTTCTGCGAGTATTAGCCCAATGCACTCTATCACCTGCAGTGAGAGCAGCTAATTTTTCTTCTCCGGGTAAAGGTTCTGATTTATCATCTAAAATTTGTTGAATTTGTCTGAAAGAGCGCAATTCATTTACTTTACTATAGAATATATGCTTACTCACACTTGTATCTCACAAGGCCGTAAAATTCTTCCTTTGTATATAATGACTTTGAAGTAACGACCTTTGTGATAAACAACAATATGATTGGCATCAGACCAATGGTGAATTTTGTCAATTTCGGTACTTGGTAACCGTACTGTATTAAATATTCTTTCATACTGCCACGAGCAGAGTGGTACCAATCCTTGTATTAGTATAGGTTCCAACTCCTGTCGTTCAACCAATCGCCTATAGTGAAGACAAGAGTTTATGGCAGAAGCAGCACGAGCAGCTTGAATTTTAGTTGGTTGCATTAATATAGCGTCAATACCATAAAAATTTGAATTAATCATTAGAGGAGAACGTCCTCGTAAGTACACATAATCCTCCCACCAATCGGAGACGTAATTGGTAGACCACCATGATTTTAACCAGAGATACCTCTGCAACTTTACACCAATACCATTTTCAAAATCTGCAGCTAATTTTACCATTCGATTATAATTGTGATCATCTAATAAGGGACGTGCACTTTTTAAATACTAAAAGTATGTGTTAAGGTTCATGAATAAAAATTAAGAAATGGCTAACCCTTGTCATTGTATCATGCAATGATGGTAATGGAAGTCTTGGGAGGGAACCTTGAAAACTGTAAAGTTTAGGCTTGTTCCAACCACTTAAAATCCTAACTACAACCAACCATAGTTTTGTTGGCAGGGAAATTTGTCTACCCCTACCCCTGGCCTCGTACATCCAACCCTTGTACATAAGCATGAGTTTTAAACTGTAGCGTAAAGTAAATACAAATGATAACCAAATTAATAACGATACTAGTCCACACGCCACTAACTGCCAAGATATTGATTGACTGAAAATATATGTATTTAGTGTTATGAATAATATTAGTGTATACATACCTTTGCATATATGGCATTACTCTTGTGACAAGATCGTAAGGCACTTTGAAACCTGAGAAATGAATACCAGCAGTTACACTTATTAGCAGCCATAATGTCCATAAATGACCGGGATAAACTCCGTTATGTACGCTATTCTAAAACGCAATAAAATATGAACAATACAAAAATTTAACGGTAGTGGTAATATTGCTTTAAAAAAACAAAAATCCTGTAAACCACTTAATTAGTGTTCACATACCTGAAAACGAGCTAATCGTTTCTTCCACGATCTTAAACCAGATTGCCAAACAAGGTTTAGAACTTCTCGATCAAAGTTTACATCCCAACCTTCATGAGTTACCGTAAAAGAAAATGCAACGGCAGAATGTGCTTCTGCCATAATTTATTAACTGAAACAAAAAAATCATTTTAATACATTAATACATGATTGAAATTTGATAATTTTTTGTTATTTTCATGAAATAAACATTAATCACTGCACTCTGTCCTCCAAAGTAGCAATGTCGGTTGAAGATTAAAGTCCTACCTTGAAATAAGAAACAGCTAATTATCTAAGTATGGTCAAGGTGAATTAGTGTTTTTATATACACAATAGTAACAATGAATACAGTAATTTTAAATTTAAAATTTAAGAAGTTATTATATGTTGTAGAGTAGAGGACGGTGTTATAAACTAGCAAACATAATTAGAAACACCTTGAAAGCTTTGAATGGTTTTTACTTACTATACTACTTTCGTAGGTGGAGTGTGACAGTATTAGCATTAAAAAAAAACATTCCAATTAGTTGTCACAATTGCCAAAGGTTTTGTGTAACAGTTAAAAATAAAGTATAATTTTGCAACTGTAATGTAACAAATGTACTTGCAACTTGCAATTAATGTTATGATTTTTTGCTCGTTTGTTTCTTGTGTTTATTTTGACAATGCCTGTATTTAACAATTTGTTTGTTACTTTAAAAATTTGGTGTTTTGGAGTTATTTTCATGCACATAGAGAAAGGGAACAACTCCACAAAATGTAACTCATATGCTTGTGATAGTTCGACAATGCAGCGTCGCATCGGGACGTGATCAAATTACGTAAGCAAAAAAACAACAAACTCCTATTCCCCGATGAGATAAGAATTGTTAAAATTAACTGGTTGAAACTTTTTGTTAGACCCACCATCGGGACTGAGTTTTCACTGAAAACTTGCAGCAATTTCAAGTTTTTAAAATTCATAAAGCAATTAAATTATACAAATATTTAATTAATACATAAATAAAAAGTTTACCTCGAGTAGGATTTGAACCTACGACATGTACTTTGCTAGAGTAACGCTTTAATCACCTGAGCTATCAAGATACAAGCCCCAATTGGTGTAAATTTAGTCTTTATGTATGTAGAACTGATGTAAATTTGAAACATAATGAGATTACAGTCAAGTTACTTATATTAATGGAATGTGAGCCTGCAAGATTGGAAGGATTCACACATACCAAAGCAACTTAACTAAAGTTAAATTTAGACAAATATTTATTTGCAGTCTTTTATATATACCGGGTGTTCGGTCTCAAAACCGTACATAAGGATTTAACATTGGAATGAACGTTTTTTCAGATTCCTGCTCGCCAATTCAACCGACAGAAAAGCTAATGGTGTCAATCAAAAGGTAAAGAGATTGCATATCCAACGGTACTAATTACAAGACTAAAAGATGAAATGTTTAGTTTAAAACACTAAATAAGTAATTGGCGTTTTTCAATTATGATATGCCTTGAATTTCAATTTGTTTCAAATGTGGCAAACAATTTTAAAAAGTATTTAGCGTTGATTAATATTGTCGTCCATGTTATTAACTTTTAAATGAATAACTACTGCAATGAAGAATTTTCAAAAAAGTTAAATGGTATGAATAAAAATATTGAAACTAATTCAGACAAAAGACGCAGCTATGTAGTTTGAAATGCTAAATTATTTATTGTAAAATCTAATGAGAGGCAAAGGAAAATAAAATTACAATAAATTGTCAAACAAACCCCCGTTTTGAAACGAACAATACCCCAATCTATTATAAAAACTCTTCTAACGTTAGCCAATTGTGGCGCCTTTTATAAATTCTGCTTTGAAGGTGGCCCCACAAGAAGAAGTCGCAAGGGGATAAATCAGGAGATCAGGCAAGCCAATCTATACCACCACCTACCTCTACCTATCTAACGATTTGGAAAAGAATCATTTAAAAAAATTTATAATATCCAAAATGTGAACGACAGCCTTCTTGTTGAAACCAGACCTCCTGATTTTCTGAAGTTTCTGAAATTTAATTTCCTTCGATTTCTAACGGATCAATAATGTTACTGTTAAAATTCCCAGCCCAGAAATTAATTTTTTGAGGATACTAAGTTCGCGTACTAATATTCACTTGAGGATTTTCATGGGCCCAATAGCGAGTGTTTTGAACATTTGGTTCGTTATTGAGTGTAAAAGTACACTCGTCTGTAAAACAAAGTGTAGACAAAAAGCATTTCTTCACAGAATACACTCCTGCGCTCCTCGTCAAAATCGAAAATCTCTTGATGACACTGGGCCTTGTAGGGGTGATATTTGTGCTTCCTAAGTATGTCCCATATCCGTGTTGTAGATAAAGCTGCTTCAACAGCAATTTGTCTTAAACTAATTGTCAGGGTCCAAGTTTACCGTCGTCAAAACACGTTCTTCAGTGTGATCAACTAATTCTATTTGTCGATTAACTGCAATACAATTATTTTAAATTTGAGTGTTTTAACGATTAAAAAATGTTATTTACCACTCCTGGATTGTGATTCGACAGAAATATTTCCAGATCTTTCAAAATGTGAATAGTACTTAAAGACAAATTTCTAAAATGAGCATACACACGGTCGCGCATGCCTTCGCGCCTACCTGAAGAGGCAAGTCTGCGAGTAAGAACGATACTAATATTTGCGTAAACACGTTCGTATGGACGGGACGTACATTGCTACATTTTAAGTGGTAGAACAGCGCCACAAACACACGTTTATTTTATATAAAAATCACGAAGTCATTGAGTATTGAAGATTTGTGTTTAACTATCGCCGCAATTGTATGTAGAATTAAGGAAAAAAGTGACAGAAAAAAAGTGTACAAGAAGTGGGTGAAGACATGGTTACGTAAGAGAAACCAATATACTCACGTAAAAAAATAAATGAGCTACAATTAGAACCAGACGATTACCGAAATTATATGCGAGTATCTGAAGAAGTATACATAGAATTATTAAATTTGGTATCACCATACATCCAAAAAGAAGATACTGTGATATTAATTATAGAAACTTGATGAGAACTCTTCCTAAAAGTCTGGGTTGCTTGAACCCACACTGGATTTTGGTATTTCGTGGTCTCTTAAAAATATTAACAACTCATAGTACAACAGCTGCGGTTCATAAACTTCTTCTGTTCCAGTTCCCGTTTTCATAGAACTTATTACTTCTTAGAGAATTGACTTTTCTTCTGCCACAGCATCTTGATTAAGTTCTTTTAATTTATCTAACCAAACTTTGTATGCAGTCTCTTTTTTATTTTTGTCCACAGGCATGTATTTTCCCTATAAATTCCGTCAATATTCTTTTTTCTCTTGTAGTAGTCATTTTTTTGTTGAAAAATAATATTTTAGTAAGGAGGCAAATCTATACGAATGTTTGGCGGTAATCACGATATAGCTGAGTGGAAATGAAAGTTATACATAGGTTAGAACTTACCTGCGAACCTCACCAAAAATCCGGACCCGACAGATCTCTTCACATCGCGCCATGAGCCAGGAACGTGCCGTCAGTTCACAATATACACGTTCGCACTTGCTCGCGAGCTTTCTTGTATTCAAGTAGGTGCGAAGGCATCCACGACCGTGTGTATACCCATTAACCCTGCATAAAGTAACACGACTGTAAAAAGGTTTTTACCAAATTCTTTCATTGCAGTAGTTATTCATTTTAAGGTTAATAACGTGAACGATAATATTAAACAACGTTAAATACTTTTTAAAATTATTTGAGAGATTTGAAACAAAATGGAAATCAAGGCATTTCATATTTAAAAAAGGCTAATTACTTATTTAGTGTTTTAAACTAAATATTTCATAATTTAGTCTTGTAATTAGTACATTTGGATGTGCAATCACTTGACCTTTGATTGATACGAGTAGCTTTTCTGTCGGTTGAATTGGCGAGCAGGAATGCGCAAAAACGCTCATTCTATTGTTAAATCCCTATGTTCGGATTGGAGAACCGACACACGGTATATGAAAACGAATGTATGTCTGTATGTATGTTTGTCCTTTATGCGTTACTACCCCATTCATTCGATTACCACGAAACTTTGGAAAGTTGTTGAATACACTCTCGCGAAGGTTTCTGGCATAAACATTTTTTAAACATCGCCCCCCCCCCCTCCCCCCGAGGCTGATGAATACTACACCATTCATCCGACCATGAATAAGTCTTAATAAAAACGAGATTCCTTGAATTTCCTTTCTTCTGAGATCGCAGCAACGCGCGATAACGGGTAAGCTAGTTTAGCATAAAAAAGCAGAACTTTAAATGAATATGCCATGACGAGATTGAAGTAGAGAACTCTTACCGGTTTTTTTGTACGCTCTAGGAAATACATGATGATCCATTTGAATTAACAACATTTTGAAACATTTGGGAGACGCAAACATAACATTGGTAAGTCTTAAAAATACTTCATCTGCTTAAGGCGGCTAAGGAGAGCTCTGCAATTCATATTGCTAAATTTTGGACGTTATCATCTATTAAAGAACAAAAAATTATGCGTAGGACAAATTATATGTAGTATAGTGATCAATTAATGTAAACCTTATGGTTTCAAATTAAATATTTAAGTTACAATCTTGGTCGAAAGTTCCTACGGAGAGCTACTACTTTTACGGAACTTTCGACCAAGATTGTAACTGAAATATTTAATTTGAAACCAATTAGGAGGAAATGGAAATATTTTAAGGACATGTCTAGGAGGCCAAAATAAGCTCATATGTTCTAGTCCGATTTTTGTTTGTTTCAGAGATTAATTGTAATTTAAAAACTGAAGAAATAATTATTACACCACTAAAAAAGAAAATAAATAAAAAGTGAATCAAGTTAACTTTGATATCTTTGTCCCAAATGATAATTTGAAATACATAGTAGGCAAGTGTCTTAAAAACTGACAGTTGTCAAAATGCCTGATAAATTTGGTTATAAAGAATATGCAGATATGATGTTTGTTTATGGTTTCTGCAATGGTAGTACTGTTCGTGCAGTAGAGTAGTATCGACGTCATCTTCCACATCGAAAAGTTCCTAGCAGACAAGCGTGCTGGCGAAACTGGCAAGGGCAAGTATTGTTTCTGAAAGACAGCATGGGCTCGGTTTAGAACTTGAAGAAGATATTCTGGAGGTTGTAGACAATAATCCAGATATAAGTACAAGGCGTATCGCATTCCGATTTCAAATTTCACAAACAATGGTTTGGAGAACACTAAAACATCAAGGCTTTTCATGTGCAACAAATACCAAATCTCCAAGAACGCAATTTTCCTTTAAGATTACAATTTTGTCAATGGATCCATGAAAACAGAAGATTGTTTAAATACAGTTTATTTACGGACGAAGCTCAGTGTACTCGAGATGGAATTAATAATTGCCACAATAATTATCAATGGTCGGAGAAAAATCCCCATGCTACGCAAGAACACAATTTACAACGTCGGTGTAGTATTAACGAGTGGTGCGGCATTCCTTTTGTATTGGATAGGCGCCTTACTAGGGATGGTTATTTACATTTCTTAGAACATCATTTAGAGGAAATATTCCTTTGAATATTCGACCACGTATTATATTCCAACATGATCGAGCCTCCTCATTTTTCAAATGTTAAAAATGTTTTGAATACCCATTTCGGCGAGCGCTGTATTGCCATGAGTTTATTTTGGCCTCCTGGACATAGTCTTTTGTCCGGGGCAACATAATCGCTAGAGTTGGCGTTAAAAAACATTTCTCAATTCCTGACATTTTCATAGCCATACTTTCCTATAAGTACACGCGTGGAATGTAAAATATCTGGTGTGGAACGCCACACGACCTTCCAACCCACAAAACGGGAATTAAAAGAAAGTGAAATAATTTTAATAACGTTTTTTTAGGATAATTATGCAACCTCTTTATAAGAAGTTCGTTACGAAAATAGGAAACATTGTAAACGCAAAAACAATAATCTATGTCAAACACACGTTCAAAACTTCATGACAGACAGAGGTTAATAGAAATTTAGATGCTAATTTAAATTAAAAAAAGTGAAATCATTTTCATTTAAATTTTTTTAGGATAACTATGTAACCCCTTTTTATAACGAAACAGTCAACATTGTAAAAACAAAAACAATAATCTATGTCAGAATGACGTTTAAAACTTCATGTCAGATAGAGATTTATACACGTAAATACATGTTAACGTAAAAAAATTCTATCAAATATCGATAATACAGCTTCAGCATTTTCAATCATATTTATTTAATTATCCAACTTCAAAAAGTGGGTTAATTAATTCGTCTGGATGTCTGTGCGTTACACGATGTTACAGAGTTTAGAAAGCTGGAAGTTGTGTCATATTATATGAAATTCTTTGCTGATTCCAAACCTCTAGTAGATTTTTTGATCTGATCACCTGTTCGGGGTAGGGAGGCCGTTAAAATCAAAATTTCGATATTAAGATATAAGGAGTCATTTTTATAATAATTTTTTTTAGCTAATTTAAAATATAATAATGAAAATAGAGATACACCATGTTACAGTTGGTTGAAATTAGAATTCTATAAGAATTCGCGCCTTTTGAACTTGTTTTTACATTTATTTTGCTTTACATTAAAAAAACTTTATAAAGAAAATTTATGTAAAATAAAATTTTTTTTAAAAAATATGTCTACACTTTTTCTTATAAAACTAATCGAGATAAAGAAAAAAATTGAACACTTAAATTCTACCTTAGGAATTTTTTGACAACTAAATTACGCGTCATATCAAAAAATTGCATAGAACATAATTAATTGCTATGTTTAATGTCTATATCCAGATACTTCTATATCTTTTAAATATGCAGCTGTTTTAGAAATATTTGATAAAAACACTGCCTCTAATAAACCCCCCTCTCCGCCGCTGGATTTCCCCCAAAATTCAATCCCCTCCAGGAGATTTAGCGTTAGTGAAAAAAAGTCGATTATAAGATCTAAGCCAAACGAAAACAAGTTTAAATACAAAATTTTAAGTACGTAGGTATTTTCGTTCTGGAGTTATCGTGGATACTAACATATATACATACATACACACATCCAGACATGATGTCCGATCTTGCCGAAACTTGGGCAAAAGTTGTAAAATGAGCTAATATAGTGAAAAAAAAGTATTCTTTTATACCAATATATGTATATGTAGGCTGGAAAATAAAAAGTAAATTATCCGTAGCGGAAAACTGCATTTAATGTAATTATTAATTACAAGTCAAGCTCCAAGGTAAATTATTTAATTATCTATATAATCTTAATTATAGCTAATTAATAAATAGAATAAGCCTGCATTTCCATTTCACTAACTCAGTTAATTAATTGAATAATAAATAAACAAGACTTATTTAAGTATTAAATACCTTACTAATACGCGATGTAATTGCCATTTATAATTTTGTATTCATATATTAATTAATTATATAAACACAAAATCTGCGAACAATATACAAAGTGAGTGAAAGAAATTTAACAGTCCGAATTATATAAATGGCAATCATTTTGAGTATAAATTGTTGTTTGAATATGTCAATATTTCACCTGAAATATAATAAAAACTTAAATTAGAAAAAAAAGTAATGTTAAATAACAATACCACTTTGTTACCCTGTTTATTTACATTTAGGTTAAACACCAAAACGAGTTGTAAGCTGTCAGATATAATATGGTCGAGATTACAGATATAAGTATAGGATAGTAGATAATTTAGGTACTATAAAAAAGGAGCCACTCACGTATAAATTATATTGTTAGATTAATCAGCTTAGTTCGCCATTTTGTAGACATTACACCGACTACAGTTGTAGCAAACAGATAAAGCTAGATAAAAAGTACACGTTGTAAAGAGGTTAATATTCACAAAATGTAATCTAGTAAATTTTCATCAAAGATAAAGGTCTAAACCATGCCCTTGAATTTATCACTTATTACTATTAAGGTTAGCATGTCTATCGTATAAAACTGTATTATCGTATAATATTAAAAATAACAAGTCACGATACCTATTTGAGACCAATTAGCGATTTAGGTCTTGAACAAAGCATACAATCCTAAAATAAAACTACGTACAAAGCTCATGAATTGATAATTAGGCATATTTAACCTAAATTATTATAAAAGAAAAAGACTATCTATCCTCACAAAATGTATATTAATTATTTATCTGAACCGGTTCGGAACTAAAAACTTATTATCAGCAGTCAGTATAGCTCTGCCAGAATAACAAAGTCCCCGGAAAATATGCGAACTAAAGTATCACCAATGTGGCGCGAATTCAATTTGCCCAATCACACGTTAGAATTCTTAGATGTACAATCGTGTACAAAATCACTAAATTGTCATTGTCAATATCCTACTAAACACATGGTTACGATTTCGAGAAAATCGGTTAATTCCGAGACCAAAAATATTATTAAAAACGTTATCGAGTTCTTCAATCGGCAGAAAGCCGCAGGTGTGTGGTCATTTCCTTTGAAAAAGGCAACGGAATTAGCAGCTGCCGCAACAGGGAAATCCGCTACTTTTATAAAAAAATCAGGTAATTTTTTTAATTGTCCAACTAAATCTGTAAATAACGATAGTTATTATTAAAATGAAGTTAAGTCAAGTGACGATGGCATTCTGAATTCTCCATCGAAAAAGAAGCGACCGTTATAAAAAAATCGTGTTAGATGATTGCGACTTGGGAATATTGAAGAGAACAGTACATGAAACCTATACCGTCGATATCAAAGTTCCCACGTTAAAACATTTTAGTCAATAAGAAAATTGACTATTCTGGTATGTTTTAAGACAAAATAACTTATTTTAATGTTCAAATTAATCAAAGCGGAGAAAATTAAATTATAATTGAAGATTAAAAGTGAGGGGCCAGCCACTGGGTGCTAAGTTTAGTAAAAATTAGCTTAATTATAAACGTATGCGATCACGGCAAATAACGCTAAAGCGTCATTTACATTTCCGAGTACTTACTCGTATTCGAGTATGTGTTTTTTATATTCAAATATGACAGAAACTGAATTCTCGAGAGAAGGATTTCGGATCCTAGTAAATCTGAGTACTCGTAAAAGGTAATATTAATCTAGCGAAGCCTTAAAAACAATATTTATCTTCGCTCGGTTTAGCTGTGTTTTGATTCGAGCGAATTCTTTGCTGGAGTAAGTTCAGTCGTATGTTTGACGAACTAAAATGAATAAAAAGGGTGTGGATATGAACAAACGAGAAGAATGTTATCTACGTCTTTCTTGTACTTTTACAAATCAACTGTACATTTCGCGTTTAATTGCCGGGGTAGCTTTATTTCACTTAGTTTAGTTTATCTCAAGTTAGTTTCGCTTAACTTCCCTTCGCTTCACTCTCAGTGGCCCCTCAGTTTTAGGCTCGGCCAAACCCAGCACTAGCTATGTACGCTACGTTCGCTGCTTATGTTATGCTCACTATCTGTGCTACACCGATAGCCATATTATGCAAAAATTTGTAGACGAATTTCAACATTATAGACACAACAATTACGAAAATATAAATAAAAATTTAAAGAATATTTTCTATTGAGTGCAATCAATTTTAGACTATTATTCATTATTAAAGGTCGTAACACAACAGTAGTGATAAATTTTTAGTTAATATAGCAACCATAGCGCTCTTTTTGACTCTGCCTTTAAACAATTATTTTAAACTCTGGCAGTAAAAATTAATCAATCATTTTATATTTTAAAGAAAAACCATGTTTTTAACAATTTTTTTAACTGTTATAGGTGGTCGCGAAACGCTTCGCAACTATCTCCATCAGATCGGCTTTAAATTTAAGAAATGTCATAGTAAGAAAAAATTTAATGGAAACAAATGACATTGTTGCATGGCACTCTCGGTACCTGCGGAAATTACGGGGGAATAATTATTTGGGGATAACAAGAAACCAGTTACTTATTTAGATGAAACTTTCATTCATCCATCCTATAGAGTCAGCAAATGCTGGCAATCAGAAGAAGAAGCAGGAGTTTATCAAACTAATCGAGCAGGTCAAAGGCACATTATAGTTCATGCTGGTGGATCGTATGGATTTGTAAATAATGGATTGTTGATCTTTAAGTCAAATAGCAAGTCAGCAGACTACCATCACGACATAAACCATACGAACTTCACAAAAATAACTAATTCCAAATTTACCACCGAATGATATAGTCGTCATGGACAACGCTGCTTAACACAGCGTTCAAATTAATAAACCACCAACGCAATCTGCCCGGAAGGGAACTATTCGTGAGTGGCTGGAAAATAATGGGGTTTCCACAACATGCGAAAAGCAGAATTGGTAGTATTAGTGAAGAAATTAATTACAACAAAACTTTCTATGTTCACGAGTTATTAAAGCAGAACGGCCACACTGTACTTCGCTTGCTACCGTACCATTGTGAGCTTAATCCGATAGAATTAATTTGGAGTTTAGGCAAAACACAAGATTGCGATGAACAATGTTGGTCAACGTGGTAGTGAAATTGAAAATTTAGTTCGAAACGCTTTTGCCGATATCAGCGTATCGGACTGGCAAAAGAATTGTGCTCCCGTTGACAATGTAGCACAAGAAATGTGGGAACGTGACGAATTGTTGGATGAAGCACTGGAAGTTTGTCTTTCAACGTAAACACAGGTTCTTCCGATGACGAGGAAACAAGTAGTGATGACGAAGTTGAAGAGAAAGGACGTTCAATTTAATCCTTTTCATAAAATTAATTATGAACTTGTCTGTTATTAATTTTTGTTAGCTTTCATAAAATTTCTAAGTATATTTTATTAATAACTTTTAAATAACTTAGTTTCGATGTTTATTTGTAAATTCTCTTGAATGTTTTGAAATTATGAGCTAAGCGGTTTGCTAATTATTTGTCGGTTATTAATTTTTGTTACGTTTGCATACAATTTTATTAATAACTTTTGTAAATCTCTGTACGTTTTTCATAAAATTAATTATGAGCTAAGCAGTTTTATAGTTATTTCCCTGTTTTTAATTATTCTTAGCTTTCTATCTCTAATTAATAACTTTTAAACAATTTAATTTCGATGTTTATTTGTAAATCTATCAATATTTTTCATAAAATTAAATAAGCTAAGTGGTTTATAATTATTTCCGTTAATAGTAATTCGAATACTGAGTATTCAACTGACCTTACTGTTCGAATTATTTAATACTTTGAACTTAATAAAATCCTAGTTCATGAAATACAAGAAACTCAAAAGTCTCCCCAAAAAGTAATTTTTCTTAAATTCACGCTACAATTATTTCAATCTATGCGTGACCTTAAGAAAATTTTTTTTGAGGAGACTTGAGTTTTGTATTACCTCAAATGCGAGAATATAGTCAATTAAATCCTAGTTAATGCAAATATCACCAGCATGTCACATTTAAATTTACCGTCTTGATACTTTTTAACCTGAATGTACCTTTCAGACAAGGGCGACATCAAAGCGCCACCTTCAGGGACTTTGTTTTGTTGGCAGGACTATAATAATTATGTAAAAATACAGTGTGGAAAAAAAGTTATGGACCACCCTTAATAATTTGGTAGTTTTCAGGTTTTATCAAAAATGTTCGAACACGTCAATTTATTTTTTCAGTTTCCCACGTTCTGATAGAATTCATTTGTTTTTTTATTGACATCTGTCAAAAATATAACGTCACCCGCATTTTTCTTAAATGACAATATGTGGCATGTTAATAATAATAAAGAATATGTAATATACTTTGATAATAATAACCGTTATTATACGGAAAAGCCCCTTTTATACATCAATTATAAAAAAAATATATAAGTTGAATTCCAAAAAAATAACGCACTCTAAAGCACCTTATAAAACCTAACACGGTAAAGTATACTCTACACTACACAGTAATACTTCCTTTATCCATTAATTATTTTTCTACTTACAGACATTTTGAAAGAATTCAATTCATATGTAGATGATTCATTTCCGTACCTCATCAAACGGCGCAAACTATCATTATAAGCGAGGTTAGATTTAGACCACCCTATATAAAAGGGAATGGGACAAGTCACCGTCGCTGACTCATCGCGGCGGATTCAGCGCGGCCATCTATAGAGCTATCTCATCCCCGAGCCATCTCATCGCCGGCCAATTCATCGCCGATTTTGTTTTCGATAAATTCACGAAATTGTTACTTGCCTGTATAAATACCGATCATCAATTTACTTACATTTTAATTTTGAATATACTACGGACATAGGTAAGTATTGTAACCTTGGAACTTTAATCCTAAGTTGAATCCATAATGATAGTTAATATTAATTTACAAGATGTACTTAATGACATTAACATTCCCTTAAATCTTAAACAATTGATAATGAGCTTTAAATTTAAATGGATAATGATTACAGACAATGAAGCTATACTTAACAGACATTAACATTCATTTACATTTTAATCAATCGTTAATGAGTTCTTGCTTGTAATCTTGATGTTTTCTAACTATCTATGAGAAATTTGACGAATTGATGGACTTTTTCTATGTTTTGTTGTTCCACTACTAATAATTTTTAAGTTTAATAAATAAATGTATTCTACAGCATTTTGTTTCTGTCGAACTTTTATATTATGTTTATACCTTGATGCAAAATACAAAAGTTAAACAGTGAATACTACATCATAAATCCATTCTTTACGCGCGATTGTTGCACCATTTCTCGATCAGCCTGGCGATGAGATGGCTCGGCAATGAGATGGCCGCGATGAGTGGGCTAACTTGTCCTAGATCCATATAAAAGGTATACACATATCTGGTATTACGAGTATTACAGAAAAATGTTATCTGTTCCAATAAACTTGGACAACCAATCAAACCATTCACTAATTTATAAAGAAAGCACAGGTCGTGTACTTCTTGATTCCAGTGATGGCATATCTAATTGTTGTATTGCAGCGTATTCACCTGGTAAGTGTCGCCTTCCGCCCTTAAACTCTAGCAGTCTTAGACACTTATTTTGAATTTTGTCAATATCTACTGTATAGAATGGTGACCAGATGACCGACGAATATTCCAATATACTTCTTGCAAATGAACAAAACAAAGCTCGTAAACTGCGTTGGTTCCAAGTATTTCGAAACATGCCAGATAAGTCCACATGTTCTGTGCGCTTTATCAGATATTGAATTCGCGTGATGTTTAAAATTCAGTTCTTTATCAAAATAGACTCCTAAATATTTAACCTCAATAACTCTATTTAAGACTGCGTTATTGATTGCATGTTCATACTCTGAAACATTTTGTATATCCCAAAGGAAATAACACATTTAAATACACTTTGTTAGACTGACACCATAACGATAATCTATTTAAATCTTGCTGAATACACGCATAATCTTGATAATCTTCAATAACTCGAAATTTCTTTAAATCATCCGTAAATATAAGATCTTCAGAATCAAAAGACACAGTGTTGGACCACAATGTGCCCCTGTGGTACACCGGAAGTTACTTGTTTTCTTTAACTTCACACTTTGAGTACAACCCAAGAATGATGTATTGGGGATAAAACTTATAAATAGAAAACACCTAGTTTAGTAAATGCTGAAAGTGACGATCGTTGACAGTGTCCAAGTCTAGACACAAATTCTTGTTGAACATTTCGTATCACTTCTGGTGAAATTTTTCGTATTTCCGTTCTTATGCGACAATATCTCTTGGTCCATTAAAAAAAAAAACGTTGGATTTAAAATAACTCTACAAAAAGAAGCCCAATGGGGCTATATTAGGTGACCTGCCTGGTCATTCAATTGGACCCCGTCGGGCAATCCATTTTCCTGGAAACATCAAATTATATATTCCCGAACTTCTTTAGTGGGGTGCGACTCCATCTTGCTGCAGCAAAATTTCTGGAACTGGGCAAATCGGGATTATCGTGGTCAGGATAGAGTGACTAAAACTGGCAAAAAGTTCTAGGTGTAAAAAATTCAAATAGGCTTCACCTGTAACATTTCCTTCAAAGCGCAATGGTCCTAATACTCTATTTTTCAATATGCCGGCCCATACATTAACTTTTTGACGTGATTGAATCCAATGTCGATTTTCTTTGGAGCAATATCGACAATTCTGTTTGTTTCCTGTACCGGTGTGGTAAAAAGTTGCTTCATCTGAGAATAAAATATTTGCAGCAAACTTTTCATCTTGATTACAAATTGGTTGTATGATTTGGCAGAATTGCAGTGTTCGGTCGTAATCATCTTAATTCTTGTACCAGACAGACTTTGTACGGGTGGTATTTTTCTTTGTGCCAAATTGTTTGCACACACTTGTGACTTATTCCCATATCAACTGCTAATTGTACTTTGCGGATTTTCTTCAACAGCCAAATACTTGCATCTATCTTCGGCCTTCCATTTTTACGTAAATTTTTAAATTTAATTGAGAAGTTGACGTACCTCGTTAGTAGATCTGCGACGATCTCCGTAACCAAGCATCATAAGAATTTCAATGCGGTCTTTTTCACTGAGCGACATTTTTGGTTTATGAAAAAATGAATTTTTGAATTACAGTGTAATGCTAGTAAAATCTTACTAATATGTAACTTTAGATTTGTCAATACTGACGTTAATTTTTGTTTGTGTTTGGTTTGTCTAAGCTTACTATGACCAAAACTACTACATATTGCAACGACATTGAGATATCGAATTTCTTTTTACACCATTGATTTAAAAACAGGCTCAGGCCAAGAAATTAATTGTGAAGGCAGGCATTTAATGATAAAGCCTTAGGACTGTCTTAGCGTGTTTTAGAAACAGTTATTCTTTTACTGGGGGCAAAAATTTTCATAATTGAAAGGCCGACATTTAAGAAAAATGTCGATAATGTCATATTTCTGACAGATGTCAATAAAAATAAAAATTAATTCTATCAGAATGGGGGCTAGAAGAACATGTGGTACTTTACACGCCCTTTGTTGGAGAAAATTGCATTTTTATGCACGATAACGCAAGACCCCACATCGCAGGAATTGTGCAGCAATACTTCAATTGCCAGTTCTAGAGTGGACCTGCACGAAGCCCAGACATGAACCCTATCGAGCATGTCTGGGACCACCTAGATTTTCAGAAATTTCCAAGCATTTACTGTGTTTTCATGCATAACGGCGCTTCTTGTTGTGGTATCGGAGTTCCAGACACCTACACAAAGATTTTCCTCGCTTCTGCCTGGTTTCTTATGTTTGTGTATAGGACATTAGGGGTTGATAGTTTCCATGGTGGTATTGTGTTCGTTGGTTGTCAGATATTGAGTGGCAAATTTGATTTATTAACTAATGTGAAAATTAGATTGCATTGACACATCATTTTAAGCATTGTTAAAGTTACGGCATTTGTTTTTTAAATAATCATTAGTGAAAAATGAAATAACTATGATAATAAAAAGGGTATTACGCACTAATTTAACTGTATTAGCGGCAAAATTTTTGCACCGAGGAAAAATTATATTCAATAAATACATCTTCAATAAGGTTCAATCACTGAACGATGAATGTTTATTTAAACTCCTCAAGGTAAAAAAAATCCTTTATGTTTGAAATACTGCATTAAAACAAGTTAGGTTAAAGGAATCAGCCAAGCACTGAGTTAGGAAATGATAACAGATTTAAACTTTATGTAAGAAACAAAGGTTATACAAGGTGATTACACTTGTATATCAATTTTGCTAGCAACTTTAGTTTTACCACAAACCGATGGGTGGTGCTTTCAAATTGCGACGTTTAGGTATGATACGTACTCTTTAAGGTTGGTAGCACTTATATTTCTAGTTTTGGTGGCAAATTTAGTTTTACCATATGCCAATAAGTAACACTTTATAATTTGACGTTTGGGTATGTAGTGTGTATCGGGAAGCAGAATTGTCATAGTCATTAGTATTTGAGATACAGGGCGAAATTCAAAATTTGTACATTTTAAGCACCCCTCGTAACTGCTTTGCCTTGTAATTTATCGAAATGGTGAAAAGTGGGTTTTGTACAGAATTTTCCGTATAATTTGGTGGCGTGCATAGTTTTCCCCACAAAAAGTCAGTTTCTTCGCAATAAACCAAAATTTTTTTTAATGGAACACCCTGTATATTTTTAAATTATATAATAGAGTTTACTCTCAGCTTTCGAAAAATATATATTGTGTGGCACTTCTTTTGCATTATTAACCTCAAAAATGAATATTACGTTAATTTAACATTTTGATGATATAGTCGGCCATGAAACCTATAAACTCAGTACACACGCGAATTTTTGTACGTCCAAGATTTATTTGAGTATTAAAAAAGGGCTACTAGATCCTTACTGCTTTATTATAAATATAAATATGTTAATATGCGATTATAATAAATCTAAGGACTTTTATGCAGAAATGCAAAAATAATAACAAAACATTATGCAAATTAGGTACAAAAGTTTTTGAAACATACTCAAACTGGAATTTTTTTTTAATTGGGTAAAATGCGTCTTACAGCTTCAGAAAAAAATATTTTTTTTTTTTTTTTATGATTGTGGACCTGAACAGGCTAAATAAGGCCTATCGTGCTAAAGCACTCAGGAACACTTAGGAGGATGGATAGAGGGATAATGAATTGCCAATAGATGCTTATGAACAGCTACCTTAAATTTTCTCATATCATAAGTGAGAGGAAAACAGGAACTAGGGAGATCATTCCAGAGTTTAGAAGCCGTGTAGAAAAATGTGGATTGCGCCCGTTTGGTACGACAAGTGGAGATTTGTACTGCATACTGATGATGTGATTGAGCGAACCGAGTGTTTCTCGCAAAGATAGCCGGAGATGGTATCAAAGAATGTAATTCACCAGCACAATAGCCGTTGTAATAACGATAATACAAAGAAAGAACTGAAACCATCCTTCTATGCTCAAGGGACTGTATGTGAGAAGTTAAAGACGGGTCATTTATAAGCCTAATCGCTCTCTTTTGAATACGATCAACGATATCGAGAGCGTATTGGGGAGCACTAACCCAAAGGTGAGAATTATATTCCAGATGAGGCCGAATTTGGGCCTTATACAGCAGAAGGAGTTGTCGAGAGGTAAAGTACTGCTTAGATCTGTACAAAAGCCTATTTTACGAGCAGCTGTTTTGGTAGCTGACAGAAGATGGTCAACCCATGAGAGATTTGAAGATACAGTCATACCCAACAGAGTAATAGAGTCTGAAAACTTAAGAACTGAGCCATTCATACTTACAACAGGAAATGATCGATCTTTTTGGCGGACATAAGGCAACACTGAGTTTTGTTAGCATTAAATTTAACTAGATTATTGCTTCCCATTCGAGAATACGTTGAATGTCTTTGTTGATTGAATTTGCCATTTCAGCTTTAATTTCTTGATTTGACATAGAAGGTGGATTATCACTATGAGTAGACTGAGATGAACTACAGTGAAGAGTGCTATCGTCAGCAAAGCAATGGATGGGGTTAGTTGTTGAAGAAATAAGGTCGTTTATGTACAGCAGAAAAAGTGTAGGCGCTATAACGGATCCCTGTGGTACGCCCGCGTTAATGCTAACTTCTTTTGAAAAAAAGCCATCAACTACGACACGTATTCGTCTTTCATCAAGGAAACTAGAAACCCAGTTGATGAGCGCATCATTTAACCCAAACGAGGTGAGTTTGGCAAGTAAACACTTATGCCAAACTTGGTCAAATGCCTTTGAGATATCTAAAGCGACTACAACTGTTTCACCGGACTGCTCTACTGTATTGTTCCAAACTTGGGTCACATATGAAAGAAGATCGCCTGTTGAACGACTTTGCCTAAACCCATATTGATGGTCACTAAGGAGTTTGTTAGTTTCAAGAAACGTGAGCAGTTGCTGATTGATGGCTTTTTCCATGATTTTAGACAAAATGGAAGTGATGGCAATTGGTCTGTAATTTGAGGGATCGGTCTTATCACCTTTTTGGGAATAGGTTGAACATTTGCTAACTTCCATGATGAAGGGAATTCCCAGAAGATATAGAGATCGTATAGAGCTTAGATAGGACTGGTACTAGTTCGGGGAACATTTCTTTAAGACAATAGCTGGGATACCGTCTGGGCCAGTCGCCTTATTGAGATCAAGCCTACTGATGATCGATTCCAAGAGCTTGTACCGAAAATGAATTGGTTTCATAACGTATGAAGAAGAGTTGACTAGGGGCACATCTTTTCCAGAATCATTGAGACACGAGTTTGATGCAAACAAATCCACAAAAACGTTGGCTTTGTCTACAGAATCAGCAACTACCGATCCGTCAATAGATGTCAGGGGAAATGAAGATGTTCGAAAGTTTTTACTAATGGCTTTTGCTAAAGACCAAAATTTACGACTGCCTAAAGGAGATGTAGCTAGTTCATTGCATTTTCGTTGTTCGAACAACTTTTTAGTTTTAGTGATGACACTTTTGCAGATATTTCTAGCACCAACGTATTCTACATGACTGTCAACCGATTTATTAGATTTCCATTTAATGTAACATTTATTTTTAAAGATATTGCATCAGAACAAGCCTTATTGAACCAGGGTTGGGAACGTGAATGACCTACACGGTACTGTTTTTTCGGAATGTATAACTCCATTCCCATGAGGATGACTTCAGATACTGAAAGAGCGATGTCCGAAGAAGAGGACGACTTAAAACAATATTCACGCCATGGAAAGGTTGCAAAGAAATCCGTAAATCACTCCATCGAGCTGACTTAAAACACCACAAGGTTCTATCGGTTTTGCGAACAACAGTGGAATTAGGTACAGTAGAAATGATTTTTATTAGACAATGGTCGGAAAGACCTAAAGGCGAAAGAACGGAAGTTTTATAAACAAGAGGGTTTGATGTAAGAAAGAGATCTAGAAGATGTGGAGTATGGTTAGGGTTATCAGGGATTCTTGTGGGTTCAGAAATCATTTGTGTGAGATCACATGAAATAGCAAATGTTTCTGCACTATGACCAGCGGATTTGTAGTAGATGAAAATTGAAGCCAATTAGAGTTATGAACATTGAAATCGCCTACAAATGAGATATCGCAAGATGGAAACTGAGACAGGAGATAGTCAACTTTCGTACTAAGGTAATCGAAGAAGTCTTGAAAGTTGCTGTCATTAGGAGACCTATAAATGCAACAGTAGAATTTCACAAAATTGGGACCAGAATGTTTAAACCAAATCACGTCAAAATTTTTATTTTCTAAGGAAGAAACCCTCTTGCAAGCAATTCTGTCCTTGATGTAGGCACATACGCCTCTTTATATCGAAAGTTAGAGTGAAGATGGTATTGAGGAAATTGCAAGTCGGGTGACTCGGAGCTTTCGAGGAGACTTGTGTTTCAGATAGAAACAATATATCAGATTGTAATTGTTCAAGATTAATGGCAATAAAACTTATACAGACTACTTATAAGGCGATGACTTGTCCTAGATCCATATAAAAGGTATACACATATCTGGTATTACGAGTATTACAGAAAAATGTTATCTGTTCTAATAAACTTGGACAATCAATCAAACCATTCACTAATTTATAAAGAAAGCATAGGTCGTGTACTTTTGATTCCAGTGATGGCATATCTAATTGTTGTATTGCAGCGTATTCACCTGGTAAGTGTCGCCTTCCGCCCTTAAACTCTAGCAGTCTTAGACACTTATTTTGAATTTTGTCAATATCTACTGTATAGAATGGTGACCAGATGACCGACGAATATTCCAATATACTTCTTCCAAATGAACAAAACAAAGCTCGTAAACTGCGTTGGTTCCAAGTATTTCGCAACATGCCAGATAAGACCACATGTTCTGTGCTCTTTATCAGATATTGAATTCACGTGATGTTTAAAATTCAGTTCTTTATCAAAATAGACTCCTAAATATTTAACCTCAGTAACTCAATTTAAGACTGCGTTAATGATTTCATGTTCATACTCTGAAACATTTTGTATATCCCAAAGGAAATAACACATTTAAATACACTTTGTTAGACTGACACCATAACGATAATCTATTTAAATCTTGCTGAATACACGCATAATCTTGATAATCTTCAATAACTCGAAATTTCTTTAAATCATCCGTAAATATAAGATCTTCAGAATCAAAAGACACAGTGTTGGACCACAATGGCCCCTGTGGTACAGGAAGTTACTTGTTTTCTTTAACTTCACACTTTGAGTACAACCCAAGAATGATGTATTATAAAACTTATAAATAGAAAACACCTAGTTTAGTAAATGCTGAAAGTGACGATCGTTGACAGTGTCCAAGTCTAGACACAAATTCTTGTTTAACATTTCGTATCACTTCTGGTGAAATTTTTCGTATTTCCGTTCTTATGGACAATATCTCTTGGTCCATTAAAAAAAGTTGGATTTAAAATAACTCTACAAAAGAAGTCCAATGGGGCTATATTAGGTGACCTGTCTGGCCATTCAATTGGACCCCGTCGGCCAATCCATTTTCCTGGAAACATCAAATTATATATTCCCGAACTTCTTTAGTGGGACAAGACTCCATCTTGCTGCAGCCAAATTTCTGGATTGGCCAAATCGGGATTATCGTGGTCAGGATAGAGTGACTAAAACTGTCAAAGTTCTAACTGTAAAAAATTCAAATAGGCTTCATCTGTAACATTTCCTTCAAAGCGGAATGGTGCTAGTACTCTATCTTTCAATATGCCGGCCCATACATTAACTTTTGACGTGATTGAATCAATGTTGATTTTCTTTGGAGCAATATACAATTCTGTTTGTTTCCTGTACCGGTGGGAAAAGTTGCTTCATCTGAGAATAAAATATTTGCAGCAAACTTTTCATCTTGATTACAAATTTTTAATTTGGCAGAATTGCAGTGTTCGGTCGTAATCATCTTAATTTTGACCCAGATTTTGTACGGGTGGTATTTTCTTTGGCCAAATTGTTTTTGGGACTTATTCCCATATCAACTGCTAATTGTACTTTGGGTATTTTCTTCAACAGCCAAATACTTGCATCTATCTTCGGCCTTCCATTTTACGAAATTTTAAATTTAATTGAGAAGTTGACGTACCTCGTTAGTAGATCTGCGACGATCTCCGTAACCAAGCATCATAAGAATTTCAATGCGGTCTTTTTCACTGAGCGACATTTTGGTTTATGAAAAATGAATTTTTGAATTACAGGAATGCTAGTAAAATCTTACTAATATTAATTTAGATTTGTCAATACTGATTAATTTTTGTTTTTTGGTTTGTTAAGCTTACTATGACCAAAAACTATATTTGCAACGACATTGAGATATCGAATTTCTTTTTACACCATTGATTTAAAACAGGCTCAGGCCAAGAAATTAATTGTGAAGGGGATTTAATGATAAAGCCTTAGGACTGTCTTAGCGTGTTTTAGAAACAGTTATTCTTTTACCAAAATTTTCATAATTGAAAGGTGCCATTTAAGAAAAATGTCGATGTTGTCATATTTCTGACAGATGTCAATAAAATAAAATTAATTCTATCAGAATGGGGCTAGAAGAACATGTGGTACTTTACACGCCCTTTGTTGGAGAAAATTGCATTTTTATGCACGATAACGTAAGACCCACATCCAGGAATTGTGCAGCAATATTTCAATTGCCAGTCCTAGTGACCTGCACGAAGCCCAGACATGAACCCTATCGAGCATGTCTGGGACCACCTAGACAAGCTTTAAAACCACCAGCGACCATTTCGTAACCTGGAAGAACTCGAGGCTGCACTTTCAGAAGAATGGGAAAATTTTTCCCAAGAATAGGTTGCAGACCTCATACGCGGCATGCCGAGGAGGATAGAAGCTGTAATTCATGCTAGAGGTGGGAAACACGCGATACTAGTGCCATTTTTTTCTAGCGTTTGTACATTTGGAATAATTTTTTTTTTATTTTTTGTTATTTTTGTGTGACGTTTTCTGGAAATAAATAGGTGTTGCGATAATTGTTGTGCGGAGTGTATTACAATCTCTGTGCTGGCTTTAGTGTAGATTTTCAGAAATTTCCAAGCATTTACTGTGTTTTCATGCATAACGGCGCTTCTTTTTGTGGTATCCGAGTTCCAGACACCTACACAAAGATTTTCCTCGCTTCTGCCTCGGTTTCTTAAGTTTGGTGTATCGGGCATTAGTTGATAGTTTCCATGGTGGTATTGTGTTCGTTGGTTGTCAGATATTGAGGGCAAATTTGATTTATTAACTGATGTGAAAATTAGATTCCATTGACACATCACTTTAAGCATTGTTAAAGTTACGGCATTTGTTTTTAAATTATGATTAGTGAAAATGAAATAACTATGATAATAAAACGGTATTATGCACTAATTTAACTGTATTAGCGGCAAAATTTTGCATAGAGGAAAAATTATATTCAATAATTACACCTTCATTAAGGTTCAATTATGAACGATGAATATTTATTTAAACTACGGCGTTTTCTCCTCAAGGTAAAAAAACCTTCATGTTTGAAATACTGCATTAAAACAAGTTAGGTTAAAGGAATCAGTCAAGCACTGAGTTAGGAAATAATAACAGATTTAAACTTTATGTAAGAAACAAACGTTATACAAGGTACTTGTATACAATTTTGTTAGCAACTTTAGTTTTACCACAAACCGATGGGTGGTGCTTCCAAATTGCGACGTTTAGGTAAGATACGTACTTTTAAGGTTGGTAGCACTTATATTTTTAGTTTTGGTGGCAAATTTAGATTTACCATATGCCAATAAGTGACTTTTATGTGGGTGTATCACATATTTAAAAACATGTACACTGTATCCCATTTTGGTTGAAATTATAAGGTATCTCGTTTGAGCAAAGATAGAAAGATGCGGTTTATGACACTTGTACTTTTTCGTGAAACGAAGATGCCACAAACAGAATTGTCATAGTCCTATTAGTATTTGAGATACAGGGCGAAACTCAAAATTTGTACATTTTAAGCACCCCTCGTAAAGTGCTTTGCCTTGTAATTTATCGAAATGGTGAAAAGTGGGTTTTATACAGAATTTTTCGTATAATTTGGTGGCGTGCATAGTTTTCTCCACAAAAAGTCAGTTTCTTCGCAATAAAGCAAAAGTTTTTTTTTAATGGAACACCCTGTATATTTTTTTAATTATATAATAGAGCTTACTCTCAGCTTTCGAAAAATATATATTGTGTGGCACTTCTTTTGCATTATTAACCTCAAAAATGAATATTACGTTAATTTAACGTTTTGATGATATAGTCGGCCATGAAACCTATAAAGTATACACACGAATGTCCAAGATTTATTTGGGTATTAAAAAAGGGCTACTAGATCCTTACTGCTTTATTATAAATATAAATATGTTAATATGCGATTATAATAAATCTAAGGACTTTTATGCAGAAATGCAAAAATAATAACAAAAAATTATGCAAATTAGGTACAAAAGTTTTTGAAACATACTCAAACTGGAATTTTTTTTTAATTGGGTAAAATGCATCTTACAGCTTCAGAAAAAATATTAATGGCAATAAAACTTATAAAGAATACTTATCTAAATTTGTAAGTAGGCTGGGCCTAGTCTGATCTAAACGTAATTGACCTGTCAAATCTGATTAAAAATATTTTTGTGCAACAATCGTATTGTTTGTTCATTGTGCAAAATATGGCAGAAAATCAAAACTTTGAAAACGTCAACGCAGCAATAAATTTGTATTTTAACAGGTAAATGTAGTTTCCTTGGTATTAATTTTGATAATTAAGTAACTTAACGTCTATGTAGGTTTCCAGAACGGAGACAACCTAGTAAAATCACGTTTTACAGATTAAAAAGTAATTTAATTAATTATGGTTCATTTTCTAAACCCAGGTCAGAAAAAATATAATAAAGAACATCGAGAGAATGATACCGTTTTAACCAGTGTGGAGGGTAAAACTATATAAGTACTTGCTGAACTATCCAATAGATAGAACTATAGAATAGATGGATTGGCACTAATGGGTCGATGAGATGACCTACTAGGTCTCCGAACTTGCCAGTCTTAGATTTCTTTTTATGGGGTTACTTGCAAAAAAATATACCAAACTCAATATGATAACATTGAACGTTTGACAAATGCAGTTAGAGAAGCTTTCAGACATTTACAAGATCGCCCTATTATTGTGGTTAATGCTATAGAACGAATTGGAAGAGTGTGTCCCAACCCTTAACCTTGTTTTTTTCATGGCCATCAAGATGTTGAATTAACGTTTTTGAGGTTAATACTGCAAAAGAAGTGCTAGACAATATATATTTTATGAAAGCCGAGAGTAAGCTCTATTATATAATAAAAAAATAAACAGTGTGTTCCATTTAAAAAAACAAAACTTTGGTTTATTGCAAAGAAACTTTGTGGGGAAAACTATGCACGCCACTACCATGGAAATACAGAGATTTCGGAAGATTGCATGATTGTGTTGGTATTCATAGAGATTATCAGTGATTCACATAAAATCCCTACGCCTAGCCTTTCATTAGAGTGCCAAGGAACATTTCACTATCCCTCCCTCCTTTTATATAAGGACAAAGTCAGCCAAAAAGCCCTTCTTTTCCACTGTTGAGAAGTTCGATGCGGATTGTCCGAGTGCTTTCGAACAAGTTGTTGTATCTATCGTTTTGAAATTATGATCAATCTCTCTTAAAGGGGCCCGATGGGATGAAAGTACCATGAAGAATATCTAGGAACGTTGGGATCCCCCTCCACAGTTTTATAGCGAGACTAAATCAGACGAAAAATTTTTTCATTTGCAGGTGTTCGCTGGGCGGATAGAGAGATACAGTTAGATCTAGCTTATTGAGTTTTCCAACGAGTGGCCGCATGGTGTATCTACAATCTGCCATTTCAGGTTTATGACCGATCTCTCTCGCTTACGGGGGTTGGAAGGTATGTGAGTTTGTCAAAACGCCGAAGTTTTTCAGTAAAGTACCAGTGCCCTTCTCGTTTGTGAGAAGATCATACACCCAAAAACTAACACTTTCTCACTTGTGGAGAGTGGTCGATGAAGGATCGGAGTAACAAAGTTCGATGAGGAGTATCGACAGATTTCCAACAAGTGGTTGCATGATTTATTTACGGCATATCGTTTCGGAATAATCACCCATTTCTTTCCTCTGGATGCTCACTTCACGATATTGTACCAACTCTGACCTGCACATATATTCCGCATATATTCACACGACAGACTCTAACGTTTAAAACTGTTACTTATCTGTAATAAAATAAATTGAATTCACAAATCACACACATACCCACACATAACAAAGTTACTGCTTTCTTGGCTGCAACTTCACAAATAACAACATATATAACCCCACCCTCAAAAATGCCAGGGAATCCGGGATTACGGAGTTACTGCGTAGTTATTCTGACTGCTGCATATGTATTGCGAATTGCGATGTAATTCCAAGAAATTCGGGGTAATGCGAGGTACTACTGAACTACTACGTGGTACTTTGTCCAGTTTATACACGTATTGCGGTAATCTGTGGTCCCCTCACGTGTGTATTTTTGGTTAATTGCGATGCTGAATATATTTTGTGTAATTTTGAACATTTGTGGACTTATTTAATTTAATAATTCTGATTTCTATGGGCGTTGAACGTAAATGTCAGTGGTTATTTCAGAAATATACGAAACTATTTAGTTAAATTTTAAGTTAATCATAAAGAAAAAGAAAATGCAATTATATAAAAATAAACAAATTTAATAAGCAATAAATCATAGTGCTCATGAAGCATTCTAAACGAATGTATTAATTTTAGGCCTAGGATCATTGTCTGAAGTTAATAATTAATAACCACAACCGCGAGCGGCACTAAAACATGTCTCACACTTTTGTGGCTTGACTGTCGTTTCTATTAAGTATTTTTATTTTAGAAAACTATTAAAGCTATCGATATGAAATTAGGTACTTTGCCATAAAATCTAGGTCGTTTGTTAATGCGCAAAATCCAACCAGTGGCGGGGCATTTTTAGGGAATTAGAAAATTAAAAAAATAAAAATTGCTTCAAATTTTAAAAAGTTACATAATAAAAACCAACTAATACTTTTTTATATAATTTCAAAATAAAAAATGTACAATAACCAGTGGCGGGATTTTTTGAGTCGGTTATTGGGCATTTTAAGATCGCTAAGTATAAATCATTTGTCAAAATGGCGGCTCAAAATGGGGATTAGCGTATTTAAAATTCGATATGACTAAAATTCAGGTATTGTGGGCTAATGATCAATTTTGCAACTTTGTTAATTTGTAAAACATTATTTAAAAAAATTATAAAAACTGCCAGTTTTTAGAGCGCAAAATTTTTTGAAAGTGGGGTATTGGGGGTTTTTAAGATCGGTAAAAATAAATCATTTGTCAAAATTAAAAAATTTCAAAATGGCGGATCAAAAATGGGGAATTATCGTGTTTAAAAACCGATGACTTAAATTCAGGTATTTTGGGCTTTGAAGTTATTTATTTACATATATGAGAAAGCATTATGGCCTCGATTATGGCAGATAATTTGGCAGCGGTTTTCATTAATTATTAACAATTAAAGTCAAAGTAAAGTACTAAGTATTTCACTGCAACTATACAATAAATACTATACAATAAATAAACGATACATTTTAAACAAATACAGTTATTTTTGTTCCAAACATTCAAATTTTAGAAATAAGAGAGAAACGTAGCTACTTTAGTTTAACAATTACGCACACATTTTTCACACAAATGTATTATGTTTGAAATTCATTTACAAGTAATATTTACATTGCAACTACTATTAGGCTAAGGCTAACTTGTTACCTTTTTAAAGGGCAAACAGATTAATGTCAGGAGTCAAGGATGTATTATGCCAATATTTCACTGCAATCACATTACTACACTTTTGTAGAGTTTTAAACGTGTGCCCGTTGTCTATAAATAAAGTTTAGAAATTGTCGCCAACAAAAATTAGTTATCAACAAATAAAAACTATAACATTTAAGCAACTAGGAATTGTAATAAACTAGAAATATAATAAATAACAAACTAAATAATCGAAATTCAAAATGACAACCAAACTATGACCAATAACATTCAAGCACTAGCACAATGGAAAGTAGCGCCCCTTGTTGGCCTGAAGGACCACTAGAATGTTGACATGCGAGCAAATTTTGCCGAGTTGTCCGTACTGATTGGGTTACATTGTACTTCAAGGAATAATTCCAAAATGCCTAAAGATATTGAAGCGAGTACGCAAATGCAAATTAAAATGGCATTGGTTCTATTCAAAGAAGATTATGGTTATAATGAGGAATTATTAAAAAATTAGAAGTTATTTTAGGGATAAGTTTCAAATCTTCCACATGGAAGTACAAGTTTTTAAAGCCCCATCACATCATTATCACGTTTAACAAATTAAATTTGCATGTTCTGTGGCAAACATGTTAGACAGTAGTATTAGTTAAGTTATGCAACGACCATATAATAACGCGTTTCGGTGTAGATTATCATCATATTTTTTTCTTGCAATTTTTCAAATTAAGTACTGAATGCAGCCGGAAATGAAAAAACCTGATCTTGAGCAGGCTGTGACACAACATGAATTTATGACAAAAAAATATCGCAAAAAGAAAAAGTATGCAGTTAACATCATTTTAATTCACATATTCACATATAAAATTCAATTAATTATACAGTATGTTGTTTGTAATGCTCACCTTGCCTGGTTAAATTTATTTATTTATTAAACATATTTCTCTTTATACACACATGGGCAAAATTAGGGGAACTAAGTTTGATTTCAATTTTCGTTTGAACCCTTACATCGATTTTGATACTTATTTTTAAATTGTAGTTTGATTCTTTAAGAAGGCTTTAGACCTGTAACTGATTTTAAACAGTTGGTCGAAATGGCATACAGGGTTAGGAAAAAGTACCGGAACGCTTAAATATCTACAAAATCGCTACAGTTACTATTACAAAATTCAGGGGGTTTCGGGGCGTACAGGATTGGAAAATGATATCGGCACTGTTGCCAGATTTCCTAATTTTGCGCTACACGTAGTCATTTTGTTTTCTTAAATAGAATGCCCTATTTAATTTTATTGCAATCGAACTTATTAAGATCTCAAATTTTCAAAATTTTATCTCTACTAGTTGCCGAGATAAGACAACACCGCGTTTTCAGTAACAAGTACCGAAACGCTTAAATATCTGCAAAACCGCTAAAATTATGATTACAAAATTCGGCATTTGGGGGTTCCTAGGCATGCGGAATTGGAAAATGATATCGGCACTGTTGCCAGACTTCCCAGTCTTGCGCTACACATAGTCTTTTTGTTATCTTAAATGGAATGTCCCATTTATTTTTATTGAAATAAATGACTTGAGTTATGAAGGTTATTTTTTTTATTTGTGAATGGCCACTTTCCCTTGCACTTTAACTAATAACAATAATGCTAAGATAAGAAGGAGATTAAAAGCCAATGGACTAAAACAACAATAACTTAATTAATTAATTAACAATAGAATTAATAATTAACGACACTAACTTTTAATTAAATGCTCAAAGTGGGCTCCATTATTTGCCAGACAGTATCCAAGTCGATCATAAAATTCTCGCAATGTGTTGCTCAACATATCCGGTGTTATAAGTACAATTTCGATGCGGATTCTTTCGCAGAGTTCGTTCAAATTTTCTGGACGATTTCTGTAGACACGGTTCTTCAAATGACCCCACAAGAAGAAGTCCAGTGGAGTCATATCGGGGGATCGAGGTGGCCATTCTAATGCTCCACGTCTTCCAATCAGCCTTCCTGGGAATTGGTTGTTTAGAAATTGCATGGCTTCTCTTGAATAATGGGGCGGAGCACCATCATGTTGGTACCAGATTTCACTTATATTTCTATTTTGTTGAATGACAGGAACTATACTTTCTCTAAGGAGCTCCAAATACTTTCGCCCTGTTAATGTACCTTCTATGAAAAAAGGTCCGATAATATTGTTTCCCAATATTCCCGCCCAGACGTTAACTTTCTCAGGATATTGGATATGAAGTTCTTCCATCCAATGGGGGTTATCTCTAGACCAAATTCGACAATTGTGTCCATTAACTTGGCCGTTCAAGCAAAAAGTAGCAATTTTGTGGGCAAATAAGGATCTTGGTTGATATTTTCCATCATGATTTCGGCGAATTCATTGCGGCGGTCAGGATTACCCTCTAAAAGCTCTCGAGTGTAATGGATCTTGTACGGTTTTAATTTATTTCCTTCAAAATAGTCCTTACAGATTTTTGACAGATTTCGGTATTTATAGTTAACTGGTTGGTGGTTACTTTTGGATTTTCCTGTATTTGTAATAAAACGTTTAATTTATTTTCATCACTGTAGCAGTTCTTGGGCGTCCGGTTTTAGGTAAACATTTTATGGACCCTGTTTCCTCGTAACGTCGACAGTTCTGTGTACGGTAGACTTTTAATGGGTTTATTAGGATAACGATCATTAAACAAGTTGCAGACTTCTTGATATGTCCTTGTTTTATTTCCATATCCACGAAAATCAAATACCAATACGTTGGGTTTCTGATAGAACAAAAGCCATAATCAATTATAATTTTGTAATCGATGGCTTAACTGACAATGATGTGTTTAATTTGTCATTGTTGTAACATGCCGACGGCTAGTGTTGAAAACAATTGAAGCAGTGCTTACTTATTCCTAGCGTATTCATATTTTCGGGCATCTCCGATAATTTTAATGCATGCTCATTCTAAAATAAGTAACTATCCCATAATATTTCTCACTAGTATCTAATAGTATAATTTTGAGAATTTGGGATTTTCCATTTAAGATAACAAAAAGTTGAGATCTTAATAAGTTTGAGACGCCCAATTGATTGCAATAAAAATAAATAGAGGATTCTATTTAAGAAAACAAAACGACTACGTGTAGCGCAAAACTGGGAAATCTGGCAACGGTGCCAATATCATTTTCTAATTCCGCATGCCTAGGAACCCCCAAATGCCGTATTTTGTAATCGTAACTTTAGCGGTTTTGCAGATATTCAAGCGTCCGGTACTTTTTACTGAAAATACGGTGTCGTCATATCTCAGCAACTAGTAGATCTAAAAGTTTGAAAATTTGAGATCTTACTAATTTTGTGACGCCCAATTGACCGCAATAAAAATAAATAGAGCAATCTATTTAATAACAAAACGACTACGTGTATCGCAAAACTGGGAAATCTGGCAACAGTGCCGATATCATTTTCCAATTCCGCGCGACCCGAAACCCCCAAATGCCGAATTTTGTAATCGTAACTTCCTCGATTTTGTAGATATTTAAGCGTTCCGGTACTTTTTCCTAACCCGGTATACAGAGCTGAAAACAAAGTAATGTTTTTTGTAGAGTGAACGAATGAGATTTGATATGATTCGATGATGTCAGATTAAACATTAGTCTTTTTGATCATTTTCATTTTTTGATTAATCTGATATCGCAGTTATTAAGAGTGCTATAGGGTTTTATTGAAAGTAGTGCATTGATAAACTTTTTATGGGTTGTAGTAGGTATTGCGACAATCTGCCTCAAGAGTTGCTTGATAATGTCATCATAAGCATGGGAAGATGGATGTCTGCTGTCATTAAGTGCACGTGGAGGTCACACACGCTATTAAAACAATTGTTATTGTTGGTGTCGTGAATCGTTTCCGCTATTTAATTTATTGTTATTGTTTTCTTTTGGCTCTTTAGCCTTTAAAGACGCTCCAATTTATGCGCTAGAGGATAAATAAAAGTTGATACCATACTAAAAAAAAATTAGTTTTAGTGGTCTCTGTAACATAATCAGAAATTAACCCTCGAGTACACGCGCTTAAAATTTATCGTCAGCACACGCAGAGTGGTGGATTCCGCCGCAATAAAAAACCTTTTTTTACTGACACTCTGACTATAGTCAGTTAATAAACCGTTAATTGTATAAACCTCAAACAGTAACGTTTTCATTTATTAAGTTTAAGCATTATAAATTGTCTACAGAAATATAAAACACATAATATGTAAAACATCAAATTACACTACTAGCGCACCACACGCCTTATGATGGATTACACCGCACTCAACTGAAAAAAGGTATTTGGCCAATTAAATTCAGGTCGCAGCGGATGATAGAATATAGTAAACATATGCCGCAAGGCATACTGGGAACAATACCAACTTAACTTAATCCCTGTTAAAATTTTCCTATACTCTTTTTGATTCCACCAGGTAGCGTGTACTAAAGGGTTAAGGGAAATCCTTCGACCCCTAGCACACTAATTTCAACAAGACCCTGTAGCACCCTTAATAACTGCGATATCAAAATAAATAAAAAAAGGAAATGCTCAGAAAAGAGATATCAAACGATATCAAATTTCATTCGTTCACTCTACAGAGTGTCTCAAAAATTAACAAAAAAACGTTACTTTCTTTTTAGCTCTGTATATGACATTTCGACCAACTGTTTAAAATTAACAAACGGTCTAACGTATTCTTAAAGAATCCAGTTAGAATTTAAAATTAAAATCGAGTTAAGGGTTCAAGAGAAAATTGAAGCCAAACTTAGTGTAAATTTTGACAGTTCGCCTAATTTTGCCGGTGTGTTTATGATACAATATACAAAATCTTTGGTTTGACATTCACTTCAATTTAAATATATATTACTCAAATACGTTTCATCTTTGTTTGTCAAATATGAAAATCAAGGTTATATTGAAAGTTCATTTTTTTAACGTTTTGATATGACTACTTACGTAAGATATTTAAATTATTTTGTAATGCTTGTTTCGTTTCTTAATGAGAACCTTAAAAAATTGAATTATCATTAAAAAGTGCTTAAAGCGTTTGTTTTAAGTTGAGCGTTTTTCGGATATAAATATTAAAGTACTTTTTTTTGGGCTTAGTTATTACTCTATAAACCATTCATTAAGTAAAGTTGTTCAATTAATTATCTTTTATAAAGGATAGTCGCTTTTTTCAATAGATTGATTTTAACTAAAATTCAGATACGTATAAAGTTTCATTAAAATCGGTTATCTATTTTTAAGTTATTTTGGCTGTGGGCACATACGCGCACACGGACTCGACGCACGCACACATACTTTTTTTCGCGAACACAATACTTAGTTATGGATGCTTCGCGCATAAAAAATCTATGTGAACGGTTGTTTTTTGCTTTAATGAATACGTTAACCAAGCTTAGATAATGAGAATGTGTAATGTTTCCTATGTTAACATTGTAATTTCAAATATGAACGCTATAGCGGAAGCTTATTATTTCTAAACTGGATTTCTGACTCGCTCCGTCGTCCGACTATAATAGTCTCGTTCGAGCTCCAAATTTTGATGGAATTGAAATGGAAGGTTAAATTTTTATAATAAAGTTTGAGAACGCTAGTGCCAGCTAGATCACTCCATATCAAGATTGGAGATATGGTCTCTATGTAAGCTCATCGAATATTCGGCAAAAGCGTGGGCTCTAAGCTTTGACTTATCCATTTGTCCATACTTGAACGCCAAGTCTCGTCACCGTCCAGGGCAACTACAATTAGTGGTAAACACGCTGATAACAAGATCGAAGCGCCTAGCAGACGGTGACAATATCCGACAAGAAACAAATATGATCAAGACCGTACTTGTACAAAATGAGTTCTCCAGGAAGAACATAAAGAGAGCGAAAAAGCCATCGAAGGTAAGAAACTAAGACATGTTTACCATACGTCAGAGGTGTTACAGACAAGATAGGAAACCTCCTGAAGAAACACAACATTGAGACCAACTTTACCAGCATTAAGAAGATCGGCAACATGCTCAAGAACCCGAAGACGATTCCACTATTATATTTCGGGAAGCCACTGAAATAGACAACAGACCATCCGAAAGTCGGGATTCTGCTTCTAAAGAAGCACGACCACATGGAACAACGCTCAAACAACTAAAAAGGGAAATCCCAAGGAGAAAGGGAAGAAAGTAGTGAAAGGGGCCGTAGTCGAACAATACCACCGGAGAACAACCAAGATACCAGTTCGGTTCAAATAACAAGAAGTCGAGCACGGATCACTTGATGATGTCTGGTGCAATTCAGCCGAAACGTCGTGATGGAGGAGATAGTTCTTTTAAGAACGAACCGAAGCCGGAAACGTGGGAAGAAACCCCGCAGAATAAACACAACATCCTCAGGCAGGCAACTAAACGATATTTTCTATGCATAAACATTAAGTACATACTTAGAAGCAATATAGCATACAATAACTAGTCATGGATTAAAATCTACAAATAAACTAATACAATATAAAGATCCTGTTATATAATAATAATCAATATTAATATAATTGTACTAATCAATAAATAATAACAAACGAGATATGTGCGAACATCAACACTACAGAAACAATACAAAACTATACTACTACATATCAATACAGTACAATAAATGAGTAATAAAGCACATATAAACAATCACTATCGCTCGATAGCGGTCATGCATTTTAATAAGAGGGGCATTTAGTTGAAGTTCATTGATGTAACTAAATGTTATACATTTTATACAGGGTTAGTTAAAAGTATGGAGACGGCGATTTATTGTCGTTAATATTTATTTTAGGAAATTATGTTCAATACAAAAGTTTGTTATGAAATTATTATCTACATTTGAGAATACTTGAATTATTTTTTTCTTCAATTGTTTTTAAGTTACGACGTCATCGATATTTTTTTGAAATGACAACCTATATTTCTGATTATTGATTTCGATAGTACATTCTATTCTCTTTTCAACGGTATACAATTTTCAATATGTTACATTTGAAAAAAATTGAGAAAAAGTGCCTTAATGTTCAAATATTAAAGATCCATTAAATTAGCAGAATTCATCTAGATAGACAAAAGCGAGGCGATAAACAAACTCGAGCGAGGTAACTTTATCAGTGGTTATTGTTTATGTCAAATAGTTGACATATTTCAATTGTGCAATTTGTTGCTGTTAATATTAGCAATGGCGAGTTTAAGTGAACGTGAAAGAATTGAAATACTTATGATGTTGGGTTATGGAAATAGGCGCAGAAGTTTACAAGACGCTTGTAATTTATTTAATGACACGCATCCAAACAGAAATCCAATTTCTAAATCCGTTGTTGGTAAAACCTTAAAACGCTTTGAACAAACCGGTAGTGTTAAAGATTTGCCAAGGAGTGGTAGACCAAGAACAGCGAAAAGCGATGATAAAAACTGAATGTTCTATTGGCCGTATCTGAAGATTCCCATTTATCAACCAATCAATTAGCGGCCAATCACAATATTTCACAGTCATCGGTCGTTTCAATTTTAAAAGTGAAAAGTATAAACCTTATAAGGTACAACTTCTACACGAGTTGACGGAAGATGATTTTGATAGGAGACTACAATTTTGTGAAGAAATGTCAAATATTTGCAATAATAATGCAAATTTCGTCAACAATATTCTTTTCTCTGACGAAGCTACCTTTTGTCTTACCGGTGAAGTAAACAGACATAATTGCAGATATTGGTCATCGGAAAATCCTTTTTGGTTTATGGAGCACCATACGCAGTACCCCAAAAGATTAATGTTTGGGTTGGCATTCTAGGGGGTCATATTATCGGTCCCTTTTTCATCAATGGCAATTTAACTTCGGCTCTGTATTTGCAGTTATTGCAAAATGAAATTATACCTGCTTGTGCTATGCTGTATCCAGATGAAAACAATGAACACCTTCCCAATAACAGTAACTGGTTTCAGCAAGATGGCGCCCCACCACATTATGGTGTAAATGTTCGTCAATATTTGGATAACGTCTTTCCAAACAGATGGATTGGGAGACGAGGAAGTATTGAATGGCCAGCTCGTTCGCCTGATTTAAGCCCATTAGATTTTTTTCTTTGGGTATACGTAAAAAACAGGGTTTACAAAGATAAGCCCAACGATGTCGAAGATTTAAAAATCCGAATTACCAGAACGATAGAAGAAATTCCCAGAGAATTTTTACAAAACTCTATTCAGGGTTTTGCAAATCGATTGAGTCATTGTCAAATTAGAAATGGAGAACAATTTGAACACTTACTTTAATTTAGTTAGTTATTAATTTTTTTTTAATGATAAGATTGTGACAGATAAGTTTATTGCAAATAAACGTGTTAATTAATTCTGCTAATTTAATAGATCTTTAATATTTGAACATTAAGGCACTTTTTCTCAATTTTTTTCAAATGTAACATATTGAAAATTGTATACCGTTGAAAAGAGAATAGAATGTACTATCGAAATCAATAATCAGAAATATAGGTTGTCATTTCAAAAAAATATCGATGACGTCGTAACTTAAAAACAATTGAAGAAAAAAATAATTCAAATATTCTCAAATGTAGATAATAATTTCATAACAAACTTTTGTATTGAACATAATTTCCTAAAATGAATATTAACGACAATAAATAGCCGTCTCCATACTTTTAACTAACCCTGTATATTGCATAATTAACAAAGTTTCTCCAAAAGTTGTCGGGAGTTTAATACTTTGGTATTCCATACTCCATTAAATTTATGCCCCGCATACAAAATATAGTTTGCGAAGGTAGAACTTGTATTGTCTTTATTATTTTTCTTAATCGCCCTTACATGTTCCTTACTTCTTTTTTTTAACACTCCAAGTAGTCATGCCCATGTATACGGAATTACATCCCTTACAGTTTGACGTACACATCTTCAACGTGTCTTTCACCTTTTGTACATCCTTATATTCACAAGCTTCTTTTAAGTTTGTTGATGCGCTTCAATGCTATCTGAAATCTACTACTTTTGAAACAATCATTTACCTGATTAGAGATACGGCTTCGATAAGGAATGGAACCTATGAAATGTTCTCAGTCGTTCTACTAGAAAGCCCTGTCAGATTCCTAATATTAGCTTTAACTTAAAATTTGCTAATTATTTTGTCAATTATAGACCCTGAGTAACCATTGTTTATTTAACCAATTTCACTTCCTTGCCATAATATTCTCTACTCATAGCTGTACTGATAAGTCTGTAGATCAAGCATGTGGCGAGTTACTTTTACACGGTATAATATTATGCGTATGAATACTTTTACGGTAGATTTGAAATTTAACACGTTCGTTAATAACGATGGCTTTAATGTCTAAAAATGGTAACGCCCCATTTTTGTAGTCCTCCACCGTAAACTCTAAATTCTCGTTCTACAAATTGATAAATTCGAAAACACTTAAATTCCGCCTTACTGCGGATAAATAAACAAATCACGTCATCTACATACATAAACCAAAATATCAGTAATTCTTGTATAAGTTATAAATCTTCAAATAACTTTCTTCCAAACTGCTCATAAATATTTCACTGAGTACGAGTGAAAAGACTGTTGTCCACGCTTTCTTCTGTATAGAATTTTTGATTAAACTGGTACACATTTTGGTCTATACAAGCATAAAGCAGACTACCAATATCCTGTGCTGTGTTGTCGTGAGGTTACTATTAGTAATCATATCATTTATTAACCGTTTAACTTCATCGACGGGCACGCTTGGATAAAGGTTCTTCATTGCAAAACTAAGTGGGAAACTATCGTTAGGAACTCTAATATCTTTGATTTTATTTATCAGTTCATAAGTGTTCCCAATACTCCTAATACTCAGAATTAAAATTAAGAAATGATTTTAAAAAATAATTGGCAAAGACAATTACTAAGTGTCTCTTTGCACCACCTATTAGTTTCCAAATAGATTTCTAATGAAATTTCTAAAAACATAATTCTGTGTGTTAATAAAATCCTGTACATGTTTTTTGTGGGTTCAGTTTTAGAACCGGCGTTACCGTAGCAGCCAAAACACTAATGGCGCCGGTAAATAAAAAAAAATACAAAGGCCAGTCGGAAAAATCCTGCCTACTTTAAACATATTACAAACCATACAACAATCATCCTGAATGTATCCCATACATTTGCAAAGAGGATAAAAAGCCAACTTGAAACTTAGGTATTCTAGGTAATACTTATATCACAAAACTATACTATATATATATATATATATATATATATATATATATATATATATATATAGGGTGAATCACGACCGACGCCACGGAGTCGATATGAGCAATATTAAAAAAGTGGCATATCAAAGTTTTTTTTTTAATGACACACCCCGTATATTATTGCATTTGGAATTTTACATAAAAAATAAGTACCACTTTCATAAGGGTTATATCTACATACAGAGTGTTTCAAATTATATCATTTTTTCTGAAAATGTAACCCCAACAAATTTACTCTTGGGTTTAAGTAAAATACTGTTCCTTAGTCTATTTATTGACTGAATAGTAAACACATCTTTACAGGGTGTTCATTTTTTTCAGTTAAATTAGTAGAACCATGCTGAAACATTCGGCTTATTTTAAATGGAACACCCTGTATTTTATACGCTTATCGTTTAGCTTACTTAATTACCTTTCAACTTCTATAAGGGTTTCCTATACCTAAACCTTCAAATTTTCAACTTATATAATAATTTTTGGAAATTGCCAGTTCCTGTATCATTTTCAGATTGAAATATCCTCCCAAAATGCCTACTCTCAATGATTTTTGGCTAATAAAACACATTTTCAAATTTAAATCATAATAACTTTAATTTAAACGTTTATAAAGTTATTTCTACATTATGTAGATTAAAGTAAAAATCGCAATAGATTTGTTATGACTAATCCTTAGTCTCGATAACCGTAACAGCAAATTGTCACCTATCAAATCAGCTTCAAATGAAATCTTAAAAGATCTATTGCGATTTTTAGTTTAATCTACATAATGCAACAGAGTATGGATATAAAACAGGTACACAATACAATGTAAATTACAATTTTATTTATGTGGTGTGATAATTTGCTCAAAAAATTAAAAAAAATACAATAAATGTTCGATATGATGTGCATCCTCCTGAATACACAGTGTAATTTTTTTTTCCAACGAACATCTTACGTTTTGCAACATATCAGGGGTGACCGTCTCAAAAGCATTTCTGTTTCTTCTATTCATATGATCTGCAGTGGTGGGAGGTGTGTTCTAAACTAAATTTTTGATGCAGCCCCAAAAGAAGAAATCCATGGATGTTAGTTAAGGAGATCTAGGTGGCCAGGCAATTGGACCACCTCCTGCCACTCCACTTGTCAGGAAACTTCCTATTTAAATATTCTCTAACAGCACGTGAGAAATGTGCAGGTGCTCCATCTAATTGCAACCACATATTTTGTCTAATATTTAAAGAAATACTTTCTAAAAGTTCCCATAAGTGTCTCTTTAAAAATCTAAGGAATTTTTGACCATTTAAATTGCCATAGAAAAAATACGGGCCAATAACATGATTGCCAACAATTCCAACACATACACATTAACACTCTATCGATTTTGACGATCAATAGTATTAAATAAATGTTTATTTTCGGTGCCGTAATAATGGAAATTGTGCCGATCACTAATCCATTATTATAGAATGTTGACTAGTCGGTAAATAAACATTTTCAAAAAAATGTTCATTGTCACTAACTTGATCAAGGACCCATAAGGAATAATCAATACGCCTTTGTAAGTCAGTGCCATATAACCTTTGATGTATTTGACTAGGTTGACTAATTTCTGTTTCTCTTGTCTTGCACTAGTATTTTAACAACGGAACCTAATATCAAAAACTCATCACCATCATTTGTAACAGGCTTGACTTTTAGTTGTTTTGGGTAAGCTACACTTCCTTTACCACGAAATGTTTGAAGTAACCTTTCAAAAACCCTTTTACCGGGATGCACCCGCCCAGGGTATTTTTCCGAGTACACTCTTGAAGCAAGTAAACAATTTTCATAGCATTCACCAATGGTTAAAGTCACATCAATTCTTTCTTGTTGTGAATACTTAAACCATTATTAAATTGAAAATATTTCAACAACTTTCAGGCTCGGAAAAAATAACAGTACACAATGACAAAAGTCACGCCCAATGTCAGAATTTTAACATTAACAAATGCGTTACCGGCAATTCCACAGCACACTACAACACTTACATTAACATTATTTGTTAATATGTAAATTACAAATATCTGAAATCTATCATGTACACATAAGATTGGTACCGACCTTTCTACTTATTGGTAAAGCAAAAAGACATTAAGTAGGCATCTTGGGAGGATATTTCAATCTACAAATGATATAGGAACAGACAAATTCCAAAAATTATTAAATAAGTTGAGAATTTGAAGGTTTAGGTATAGGAAACCCTTATAGAATTTGAAAGGTAATTAAGTAAGTTAAACGAAAAGCGTATAAAATACAGGGTGTTCCATTTAAAATAAGCCGAATATTTCAGTATGAATGTTCTACTAATTTAACTGAAAAAAATGAACACCCTGTAAAGAGGTGTTTACTATTCAGTCAATAAATAGACGAAGGGAACAGTATTTTACTTAAACCTAAGAGTAAATTTGTTGGAGTCAATTTTATTAAGAGATATTTCATTTTTCCGAAAACCCTACATTTTCAGAAACATTGATATAACTTGAAACACTCTGTATGTACGTATAGGGAAATTCGAAAATGCAATAATATACGGGGTGTGTCATTTAAAAAAACATAACTTTGATATATATATATATATATATATATATATATATATATATTAAAATAAAAAAAAATTTAACACAATGAACATGCTTTAAACAATTTAAATAATGACGTCCAACTGATAATATGGAAATTTTATCAAGATAAACTTTTGGTATGTTTAGGCTTTTTTTTGCTTATATCCCAGACCTTGAAGTATATGCTTAACTACAAATGTATGCGTAATTATGATTTAATCGCAATTATTTTACATATACAGTTAAAATAAATTGTATGGTACGCAATAGCAGAGTTTTAATTTTAAAGAAAAAAAGTTACTTAATTTTTTGTTGGATTTGATGATATTTTCACTCGGTCTTTAAATATGTGTATATGCCTAGGTTATGAGTTGTGAATGCTTTTACCACTTGCATACTTTCACAATTTTGCACCGATATTATGTGATTGAATTTTGTTCAAGTTGTTTTTGTTTGTAACGTTTTGTACTGATAGCCCTCGTTTAGTATAGAAGCGGTTCGGAAATACCACTTTCAAGACGATTTAATATTTAATCTATTACAGATCTAGTTACTAAAAATAATATAAGATCCAACAGTACTCATTCTTTGCGTTTTCATTTTTATAAATTTGTTTGACAAACGATAATATATTTATCGTTTTACCGATGACGATATTTGCAATTGCTGTCGAAACATATAAAGTTTGTAAAGTATTTATACGCGATATAAATAAGTATTTATATCAACCAGGTCATCTAGTAAATAACGATAATGCCCTAGGTTCTTAACGATGACGCATAAAATGAAATCCTTTGATTTTCGCTCAACAGTACAGTGTGGTCCAATTTCGATTATAGTAATGCATAACTTTCTTATTGCCGCAGATAAATCAAAACAACCTAAGTTGAGGTGAAACTATTTTTTTGTTTTTCTTGTCCGAAACTCAGCATTATTTTATTTATATTAGTATTAAGTTTATATGTAACAAACCCTATGCAGGGACAGCCTAAGAATTTGCCTAGAGCAAAGGCCAACTGCTTGTAAGAGACGACTAATCAAAGAGGGTGTGGAGGGAACGGTTGGGAACGGTATCTACCACCGCTAACAGAGTGCTATGGGAGATACTGTACCTGACGCCCCCGTGCAGGGACTTGATGATAATTGAAAACGTGAGACGCGTTATCGATTTTTAGTTGAATACTAAGAAAGTAGCGCTTGTGTTCATCGATCTTTATAATGAAATGGTCGGATATAACTGAAATTAATTCAACGCTCTGCGAGAGTTTTCTTGTACATATTACAACATGGCAACACTGTGTATGATCTAGTGTTTCCATCACAACGTTTCATACGGTTTAGCTGTAGGAAAGCTCCAAGCGCGTATGATCCTGTTTGAATTGACAATCGCTCAAATAAAGGAGCAAAGTTATTAGTCAGAATTAGGCAGAATAAAATCGTGCTGCTTTCCAAGTCGCTTACAGCCGCGTGACGAATTGTGGAATTTAGCGCACGAGAATAATTTATTTCCCAAATGTCTTTGCAGAAATAACAAAAAAATAGGTCATTATGCCGGTGTCGCTAGGACAATTCAATTGGTGGGTCATTTGCCCTAGAGTCCCGATTTGGCACCCAAGGATTTTGTTATTTCTCCACGTAAAGAACTTATGTATTAAACATCTCATTCGCAATGGCAAAGGTGCTATGAAGACTGGTACGTTTTTATGCTAGTTCCGTATATTTGATATAACAAAATGTCTAAAATTACGGCAATGATTTATTCGGTTTATGTCCTTAACTTAACTTAACCTTCACGCCATTCCCTTACGGGGTAGGCAAAACCCTGCCTCATATTTATTTTTCATTCACAATATTTCTCCATACTTTCCTATCTCCGCATACCTCCCTAACTTCCGCAAGATTCATACATTGTCTCTGACATGCCCTTTTATTTTTATAATCCCTTATCTTCCTTTCCTTGATCATATATTCAGTCACGTTTTACGCGGCCTACCAGGCACGGTCTTACCTCTAACCCACATATATTTGCTTCGTTAATCTTGTGTTGTTCATTTTCTCAATGTGGCCAAACCAACGTAATGTACAACTTTTATCATCGTCTTTTCCTCGCCACACTCCGTCTGTATGCATTCATTCTTTATCTTGTCCCTTCTTGTTCTCGTTTTAAGTCCGATTTCATATATTCGATGTTATAGGGCATAAATAATAAATCATATGGGCTAAGAAAAATAGGTGATATGCCAAATGGTTAGTTTAAAAGTTATCAATTAAACCGTGTGGGTGCTAAACTGAGCTCAAGCCGGCGCCCGCCCCTACTTATAATTTTATCTAGCGCTTTTCAGGATCCGATCAAAAATTTTTGCGGTCCATACTTGCCCAAAATAATGGTTATAAAATTTTGACATATTTGGCATACTCACTTCATTGAAGCCGAAACGTTTGATTCGAGTATTATTTGGTAATAAATGTTAAAATAAACGTATATTACCCTCAAGAATCGACTGATATTTAGAAAAGCTTGTAGAAAATATATGATCTTAAATTTTAGAGATCGTTATTGTATATTCAAATTGAGCTTGTCAATTTTCCGCCGTTTTTATCAAAAATTGGGCATTTATTATAACGAAATCTATTGTTTTATTGAAAATATGGTCCATCGCTTGATAGTACTTTTTCCCATGTTTCTGGCAGTATACGGATACCGCGTAGGAAGAATGCTTCATCTTTTGAGGCTATCCACGAATCGTCCCAATTTTTGGTATCTTTATATGAGTGTTGCTCAGACAGGCCATGCGCCATCGATCGAAACAAGTGAAAAGCAGAAGGAGCAATGTCTGGTGAATACGACGAGTCTCAATTGAGTGTTTCCGAATGTTTTTGAAAGAGGTTAACGCAAAAACCGCTACAGTAGTATGGTTAAAAAATTGATAGTTTTTTATCTTAACATAAACAAACATATTCCCAAAAATTTTTACAAAATATTCATTATTACTGGGTGTTCCTGTTTCTATGTCACTTAGTATATTTTTCGTCCAATGACTTTTTTGTAATTCTGTGAGTTAAGAAAGCGGAATTATACAGTAGTCATGGATTCCATAAATGCAAAAGCATAAACGAACGTACTTAATTTTTATTTGCCTCTCGTAAGTAATCACTTACCAGTCATCTTAAGTCAACCTACCGATGTAACTAATCATGGTAAATTGATAAATATGACTAATGGGACGAAAAACATTTACTAACGTAAATAAAAAAAGAAATGTAGCTTTATAAACAGCTTAAAAGAGCAAATTTACGTAGTTAAGAGTGTGAGATGGAAACTTTTTCATTGCACAAATACATAAGCTATAAAATTGCGAAACAGAAGTCGATAGGTGGTCTGGTCTAGGGACTTTTACAGCGTGCAAAGGTAGAGACAGACACGCGGAAAATCAAGTACATTAAAGTCGCTTCCAAAATTTCTTGTTGGTCTCGCTAAAATATAATGGTAGAACAAGTCAATTAGCTCTAATTTCCAACATAAATAGTGCACATTGGCATTGTAACATAAAAACGGTAAACCGGTATACACACCTCTCACACACAAACAAATAAATATGAAAACACTGGCTCACAAGGTCAATTTGTTTTACACAGTGTTTGTACTTTGTAACAATTTAATTATCGCTCAATGCAGTAAATAAAAGGATTAATTTAAAATCATACTATAATTAAATGCCATGAAGTAAGCATTTTATTCGTGATTATACTTAGTTCTATAAAATTTATTATATTTTTTTGCATAAGTAACCTTCACAATCAACTTATTATTTGTTATTACTTCGTTGTATGTAAATCAGATTAATACAAATCCCTAAATATTAGATACTTGAACCTTGTCTCGTGAAGAGAAAATTATTGTGATTGGTTAAAAAATGAAATTTACCGACACCAGAAATCCCCGTTTGTTGTGTCCTGAGTAGAAAAGTGTATTTTGGAAAACGTGAAAAACGCCTGTGTGCGTTGTGTGTCCGGCAGCAAAAAAAAGAAATAAAATAAAAACGATTTTATTTTAAGAAAACGTACGTGCTGTAGAAATCGGCCCACGTGGTAGGCAACTTTTGTTTTCATTCTTCCGTAATAACTAAAAAAATAGAAAAGCGATTTCATTCAAATTAGACACGTATCTATGCAACCAAGTAATGATGCGGTAAATTTCTAGTTCATATCGTCCAATCTCGCCATCCATTGTACCATCTGCAGTGAACATTCTACCCAGATATACCAACTCGTCCACTTGTTCCACAATTTCAACATGCAGGGTATATACTCTACTGCCTTTTTCGCCTTCCCGATTAAACAATACAATCTTAGTTTTGTTCAGTTTACCTTTTAAGTCCATGCTGTCACAGACTATATCAAACTTCCTCAGAGCAGTTTGTAGCTCATCCGCATTGTCACTTATTAAGGCTGTGTCATCTGCATACACCAGAACTCGTACATTTACGTCACCCACCATTACACCATTTGTATCGGTACATTCTTGCCTAACACATTCATTCATGTATACAATGAACAACCACGGTGACATCACACATGCTCGGCTACCGTTACATACTGCCCTTATTGCGTTTATTAGACCGTTACTTACGCCATATTGATTTAATATTTCCCACAGCTTCTCCCAATTCACTCTGTCATATGCTTTCTCCAGATATGCAAACGAACAGTACAGCTTCTTTTTTACACTTAAACACTTTTCCATCACCTGCTGGATAGCAACCATCTGATCAACACATCCTCTCGCTGGCATGAAGCCAACCTGCACATCCCAAATCTTAAGTTCGTGTAATTTATCGTACTCCATCAATAAGTACTCTTCCAAATACTTTATCAGGTACACTGAGAAGACTTATTCCTCTGTAGTGTTTGCAACCATTCTTGTTCCCTTTACCCTTATACAGTGGTACAATGATAGCGCTCTTCCAATCACTCGGCACTTTTCCACACTAAAGGTATACATTGAAAAATTCACACAATCTTCGTATAAGCTTTGCACCTCCATATTTTAGCATTTCACCAGTGAACTCACGCCTGCTCCTTTACCGTTTTTCAACTTCCCTACAGTTTTCTCCATCTCATTTAACCCAACATCCTTCTCAGTTTCATTCACCATTCCTTCTACATTCTCCTTATTTAACTCTTCAATCTTATTTTTCTCACTACTGTACAGCTTTCCGTTCTCTTTGATCAAAATTTGTCAATTATTTAAACATCTCGTTTTTTTGCAATTTCACACATGAATTTTACATACTATTTTATTTTACGTATTTCACACCTAAGATCGTACCTTCAAAAAAGCAAAAAAAGAAATGAAATAATTGTAATAATAATTCTTTTAGGATAATTATGCAACCTATTTTTAATAGATTCCTAATAAAAATAGGCAACGTTGCAAAAACAAAAATAATAATCTATGTCAGTGTCATATGAACACATAGATGTTAACTTAAAAAAGTCCAAAGCCACAGCGTTCAATAAAATACCGATAATACAATTTAGGCATTTCCAATCCTCCTAATTAATTTTTAGACTTAATTTGCTTTATATTAAGAACTTTCTAAAGAAAAGTTATGTAAAATTAAATTTTATTTAAAAATATGCATCATAATTAATCGATATGTTTAAAGTATATATCTTGGTATTTTTATATCTTTGAAATATACAGCTGGTTCAGAAATAATTCATAAAAAACAAAAAACTACCCTAATAAACCTCCTTTCGCCGCTGAATTTCTCCCAAAATCTAATCAGCTCTAGGAGAAATTAAAATAAGTTTAAATACGAAATTTGAAATACGTACGTGTTGTCGTTCTAGAGTTATCGTGGATATTAACATAGGTACATCCACACACGCACACATATACACACATTGGTCCGCCCCCCTGCATACACACACGCGTGCGTAGGTACGCACGCACAAGCACACAAACGCGCGTGCCGTTCCAAGTCAAGTTAACACTGCCACCTTGCTTCACCTTCTCAGATATTGCTTAAATTTGGTATACTCAAAGTAGGTGCTAGCACTAAATAAAATATCAAATTTTCTGCAATATAGCTATAGAAAGTTTTCAAAAACTCGCCCAAAAATCATGATCGGATTTTTGAAATGGCTCTAACTGCTGTCTTAATTGAGATACGGAGCTGGGAGAGCTGTTATGTTTCTAAATTTATTATGTTCTTTTCAGTGATATACAACACAATAAAATTTTCAAACTATTTCCATAAATATTTAGTGCTATTATGAACCACATATCAAAATATAAATATGGGACGATGATGGGTGTATTGTAATAAATATTATTCCTAACGCTTGTTTTTTAATTGTAGCCCGGTTTGACCAAATAATAATACCTACCTACCTGTGACAAATAGGTATTTTTGGTTTGACGTTTTCCAAAAGTACATAACTTAAAACATGTCTATCAAAACAAGTCAGTATTGTTGTATATTAAATGGCAGATTTTAAATATGGGGTGAAATTACATACATGATAGTTGTTTTTGAATAATAGTTATCTTATTTTTTGTTTAAGAAGGTCATATTTTGGTATTTCTGATATTTTTAGTTACCTTATTTAGGTATTATGATTTGGTCAAAACGGTCCACTAGTAAAATAACAAAGCAACTTAAAATTTTTCTAAAATAAAATTGTAACTATTTAGGTACATCTTCTGAATATTTTTTATTATTGCAAACATTATTATTATCAATTTTAATATGTATCATTTCCAATAAAAGACTTTCTTTGTTATTGTTTTCTACATCTAAAATTATAGTCTCGTTATATTTGAAATTATGCTTAGAATTTAGAATAGGTTGTGCTAAAGCAGTACTTTTTGGTTTGACTCGCCCATCTGATTTATGCTGTATTATTCGATTTCTTAATGTTTGTATTGAAGTCCCAATGTAAGAAATTGAACAATTCAGACAAAAAATTTGATAATTTTTTTTAGTTCCGCCCCGAAGGGAGTTTATTGGCTCCACACATATGTGAATCCTTGCGATATTGCAGGCTCACATTCCATAAATATAAGTAATTTGATAGTAATCTCATTATATTTAGAGTTTACATCAGTTCTACATACATAAAGACAAAATTTACATCGACTGGGCTTGAACCTTGATGGCGCAGTTGGTTAGCGCGGTACTCTAGCAAAGTACAGGTCGTAGGTTCAAATCCTACTCGAGGTAAACTTTTTATTTATGAATTTAATAAAATTAATAATAATTTTTAATTACATATTTACCTTTGAGCTTATTCGTTAATAACAAAAACTTATAATAATTTGGTTAAAAAATGATTTCCTTAAAATGTAAAGTTTATTTTCCTACGACCATATACGAAAGTGATTCATATCGCACAAATAACCGTGCAGAAAATAATACTTTCGCACACTAGTGCATGTCACTTTTTCATACGCAATACGAAAGTAAAAAAAACGACGTGTGCTTTTTACTTTCGCATTACTTTTCTATGTTACTGTAGCAACTACCGGTTGTCATCGGCCAGACTGGAAGTTCGGTCGCGATCAAAGTGCCAGGCTTACTGCTGTTCACATAAAGTATATTTTGTAATTGTTTAATTTGTGATCAATAAAGCATTAAGGAGACTGTCGTAGGAAAACTAGTGTACATTAAGCTCGCACGAAAGTGTCTATCCTGCACTTGCGGTGTGATATCTACCACTTTCGTACCTATGTAATATACTATTCTATTCATCGCAGCGCCATCTACATATAAACACTCAAAACAAAATTTCAATTTAATCTTAAGTCATTGATAAGTTGATAATACTACATAATATAACCCAATAAAGTTTCGCTGATCCAAATTGCAGAAACCTAGGGAAATTCTAACCATTTGGTTCCACGGCCTTTAATCCCTTTAATTTTTTTCGACCGTGTAAACTACTCTGTAAATTATGCAAATTCTTTGGAAATCATAGGTTCCTTGTGAACATTTAATCTTGGATGTTTTATAAACTCTAGGTGGCAGCACCTATCATGACGCGTGTGAAGTTAGCACCCCGACAAAGAGTTCCAATCGTTCTGATTAGAGTTCTCGCTTCCTGTTAAAGAGTTTGGAAGTACCTTATAAAAAATAAAAAGAGTTCCGCTCATGAATGGTTCCAAATGTTAATTTGAAAAATGGGGTGCTAATTTCACATCGAAAATCGAAATTTAGTAGTTCTGACTAGCTAAATTACTATATTTTGCAAAAGTTCTAGAGTTCCTGATATGACAAAAATTTTTTGAAAATTAAAAAAAATTTAAAATTTTTCAAAATTCAATTTTGACATGCAGTAGTTCCAATCAACTTTTGATGCTCTTTTATTTATTCCTAAGAGTTCTCGCTAATTTAAAAAAAATTATAATCAAAAAAGAAAAAGTTACAGCCCTTTTACTTAAAAAAAGAAAATGTTAACAAAAAATATTTTAAAGAGTTCTAATAGTTCTCGCAGCAGATCCGGATAGTATTCGAAAAGTTCTGTAAGAAATTCCAATGATCGAAAGCCATCCGATTAATATTTGTAGAATTATTCGACTTTAAAGTATCGACGATAAACATTTTGAAGAGTTCAAATAGTTCCAAAATAGTTCTCGACATGGATAATGCCTTTTCAAGGAGTTTCGATGCTAAAATTAATTATATAATTTTTTTAAAAAAGAATTTATCCGAAAAATGGGCTATTTTTTACTAATTGTTTAAAACATAATCTAATTAATTTTATCATCGGAACTCTTTGGAAAGCCATCGAGTATGCTCACAACTATACGAGAACTGTTTTAGAACAATCAGAACTCTTGAAAATCTACCAGTGTCTGTCTCATCTATATCCTCGTAAATTTTCAAAGTCTCGATGGACAATATTTTGAAGGGTGACAGAAGTGGAATATTTTCTCTCTAGCAAATATGTCACATTATCTTCCTAAGAAGTTTATTTTATATGTTTTAACAGTTTCAAATACAGAGTACAAATAAAAACACAAGAACTAACTTAATTATATGCATTTACAGTAAATGATACAGGCCCACAATTATTGAAATTATTCACAATTTTCATTTTTTTTTGAAAACAATTTTCTGACATTAGTTATGGTTGTCAAGGTACGGATCTCAAAGGCCACTAATTATTACTTACGGATTTGACGAAACTATTACTAGGTAAATTTACTAATTTTCCGTGTTTTTGTGTTTCTCCTTTTGCAAAAAACAGTATATACACCTCAGGAGAGTATGCTATTTTTCCCTCGATGTTTTTGTAGCCCTCGGGCTTCGCCTTCGGGTTGCAAATTACATCTCAGGAACTGTGCTATTAATTATAATTTTTTTTAGGATAACTATGCAATCTGTTTTTATACGTTCATAACGAAAACAGCCAACATTTTAAAAACAAAAACCATACTCTATGTCAGAATGACGTTTGAAATTTCACGTCAGATAGAGATTAATAGACATTAATACATGCTAACTTGAAAAAAAATTCCAAAGCCGCCCACTTCTATATCACTAATACAATTTTACCATTTTCGTTCATTTTTAATTAATTGTTAGACTTACCTTGCGTTATATTAAGAAACTTTCTAAAGAAGAGTTATGTAAAATTAAATTTCTTTAAAAAATATGTCTAACTTTTCTTATAAAATTTAATCATTATTCAGATATTTTGATAAAATTTTAACTAACACTTAAATTCTACCTTCGGAATTTTTTTGACGTTAAATTACGCGTCGTATCAAAAAATTGCATAGAACATAATCGATATGTTTAAGGTCTATATCTAGGTATGTTTATATCTTTGAAATGTGCAGCTGCAACTGTTTTAGAAATGTTTGATAAAAACCAAAAACTGACCCTCATACTCCCCCCCGGCGATTTATCCCAAAATGTAATCAGCTCGAAGCCAAATGAAAACAGGCTTAAATACAAAATCTTAAGTACGTAGGTATTTTCGTTCTGGAGTTATCGTGGATAGGGACTAACTTACATTCACATAGATACACAGGCATCCAGACATCATGGCTGATTTTGGCGAAAATTGGCCAAAAGTTGTAAAGTTAGCTAATAAGTCGATTTAGCGATAGTGAAAAAAGTCGATTGCATAACCTTCTATACCTACATATGTATATGTAGGATGGAAGGTAAAAATTATCATTAAAATTATTTCGTTTCTTTATTAAAAGAAATTGCGTAATTTATTATCCTAAGAAAAACGTTATTAAAATTATTTCATTTCTTTTATATAGGTTGGAAGGTCGTGTGGAGTTCCACACCAGATATTTTCATAAAAAAGTATTTTTTAATGATTCTAAGTGTGCTAAATCCAAATTTTTTTGTGTAACACATTAATTATTGATTGGATTGCTTTCAATTATTAGAATTTATTTTATAACTTTCTGAATACTATCCAAATCTACTGTGGCAACTATTGGAACCCTTCAAACTATTGTTCAATAATACATTGAAAATTTACGAGGATATAGATGAGACGCTGGTCGATTTTTAAGAGTTCTGATTATTCTAAAACAATTTTCGTATAGTTCTGAGAATACGCAATGCCTTTCCCAAAAGTTCCCATGATAAAATCAATTAGAATATTTTTTAAACAATTAGTAAAAAATAGCCCATTTTTTGGATAGGTAAATTCTTTTTTAAAAAAATTATATAATTAATTTTAGCATCGAAACTCTTTGGAAAGGAATTATGCACGTCGAGAACTACACGAGAACTATTTTGGACCTCTTCAAAATATTTATCGTCGATACTTAGAAAATTTAAGCTATGAAATTTTTCAAGTCGAAAATTCTATAAATATTACTCGGATCGCTTTCCATCATTATAATTTCTTACAGAACTTTACGAATACTATCAAAATCTGCTGCTAGAACTATTAGACCTCTTTAAAATATTTTTTGTTAACGTTTTCTTTTTTTAAGTAAAAGGGCTTTTTCATTTTTGATTATAATTATTTTTAAATTATCGAGAACTTTTAGAATGAATAAAAGAACATCAAAAGTTGAATGGAACTACTGTATGTCAAAAGTGAATTTTTAAAAAAATTTTAATTTTTTTTTTAATTTTCAAAAAAAAAATTGCCATATCAGGAACTCTAGAACTTTGCAAAATATAGCAATTTAGCTGGTTAGAATTATTGGATCTCGATTTTCGATGTGAAGTTAGCACCCCATTTTTCAAATTAAAATTTGGAACTATTAATGAGCGGAACTCTTTATTTTTACAAAGTACTTCTAGACCCTTTAAAAGGAAGCTAGAACTCTAATCAGAACTATTGGAACTCGGGGTGCTAACTTCACACAAGACCTATCATGAACCGCTCAAGGGATAGTAATATTGAAAATAATTTTTAATTCATTCTGTATAAAATAAAACATAGGGAAATATATTATAATAACCGCCCCAGCCGCTTCCTAAACGTTATATTCAATTACTACATTTGTACAAATAATTATTGTAGTATGCAAATGCTAGATTTTGGAGTCTATATAAGTAAAAGGTAATTTATCACAAAAATTGTTTTATAATAATAAATTACGCAATTGAAAAGCCACACTTAAATGTGAATTAAAATTCATTTTGTGGTCTACGTTAGCGCCATCCAGTTGTACAGCTACGAACTATGAGGGTTGCTCGCACGAGAAGCTATGTGCAGGAGTACTTCCTCCAATCAGCAACGAGGTCGTCTCAAACAATGGAAATAAAAAAGATTTTAATTTTCTTTTTTTTTAAATCTACGGTGATCCTAGGAGATTTTAATTTTCTTTTTTATTTTCTTTGTTTGAAATGAATTGGTTACGTTACAAGCTCGTTGCTGATTGGAGGAAACACTCCTACACATAGCTTCTCGTATTACTTGCGTAAAACAAATTAAACATTTTAAATACAACACGGACTACTCAACGAAATATTTAAGCAAACAAGAATTAAACAACCATTTGTTTTCCACTTACTTTAAGCGGTTAACCTATCAAACACTTTTCACAAATACTATTAAAGACAACAGGCTTCAACAACTGTTAATATCTATGACAAATGTAAGTGCAAAGGTAACCTTTGGTCATTTCTAATAGTAAAGTATAAAATTACATTTAACCCTATCAAATAAAGAGCACACAGGAAAAAGTTTACACTTAATTACAATGCAAGAATTCATATTTAAATTTCAAATTGATAACACACTGACAAAGCGATTTTAGTGGTATTGATATTGCAATTGGGAACATATACTTAATAATGAAGTCATAGAGTTTACTTAAGGGTAATTAAAATTTTGAAAGCGCTATTAATAAAACATTTAAATAATCAAATTAAGGAATATTTTTAAATGATAATGAACGAAAACTTTCTAATACATCAAAAATTGTAATTACATTTGAAATAATGTAGAATTGGAATGTCACAATATTTAGGTACTAGAATATAACGTAACTGATTTCTAAACAGTAATTTACTTTCATAAGAAATTGTTTCTTTATCTATTAATAATCATGCGATACTAATCAAGAATTGCAATAATTGTGTAGAATAGAAACTTGATGAAGCCATAAACGGGGAATCCGCATAATTTCCTAATTAAAACCTCTTGTATACGTCATAATTGTATTACATTTTGCAGTCAAAATATAAACCGTATTTATTCTGATACACTGCTTATCTTATCCTCAACCACAAAATGACAATAATATAGTCATTATTGAGTTACCGATAAAACTATTCAAAGTTATAATTAATAAAAACGGAAGGTGTGTCCTTCATACGACACATTTAATGCTTATAGTTTTAGAAGGTTTTAGATAAGCACGCATTTGTGTAAATACCCATAAGATACAAAATACTTTTAATGACTTGTATAATAAAGTCTACGAACAATTTGGTTTTATCGCATAAAATATTGCTACATCAAATCCTGCTAAAATGCGTCTTGTTTTTTTGGACGTTGTACTGTAAACCACGTTGGTTTTGACGTCTCGAATATCATAATTGTAAATTTTTTTAATACAGATCAGATAAAGAGGGCAACGAATTTTTATCCCATTAGTGTCGTCATATAATGTTTCAAAATACAATTGCCGAAGGGGAGAAAATATGCAAATTAATGCAAACATTGTAGATGTAATATATAAAAATTGGGGACTTTCTATTATATAATCTGTAACATTACCAATTTAAAATAGAACAAACTATACTGATGCACACAAAATCTTGAAGGGTCCAAAGTTTATTATTATAAACCAAAGGTTGATGTAAAGATACTGATTCAACATAAATATCCTGTAAACTGGACACGACAATCTAGTTAAACAACTTTTTACCTAGTTTTTACGCAAGGTTGTAATAGGACAAGACTAAAAATCTTCAATGTAAAAACAGAGCAACATGTAAATAAGAGAAATTATGAATGAATTTAAGAATTAATTAGGTTAAAACCACCTACTACATTTTTATACTCTCATATCATTATACATTAAGTAAATAATTACAATAAGATCCTATTTAAAAATAAAACTCAAATCTTACCGTAGTTTATTTATATAACTGCAGTTGTCTCCTCTTACTAAATCCTCGTAACACAATTTTGTTTAAGTTCTATTCTAAATTAAAAATTTCGAATTATGATTATTTCATTTATAATTTACTCGCATGATCTATACACTCTCAAAAGTTATAAACTACTAACTTAAATCACATTAATGTTTAATTTTGTCCTAATATCAAGGCTTAAACGTCAACAGTGACGTTAACTACTGGTATGAAGTTTGCAAATGGATGCAATCAACTGTCTGAGTGAATGCTGGCAAACTGCACTGTTTGCGATTAAAATTCCCCAAATAGATAAACTAATGTGGCTAATTGTTTATATGTAATTTTTATCGCATGTAGAAGGTTTTTAATGGTTTTGGTACAACATACACTTCATTAATAAAATATAAAGACACATTTTAGGAATCACATAAATAGCATTTATTTACTTTTAAAATAAAAAAAATTAGACATTTATTTTTTGAAAGGATACCACGCAGATCCGTATTAAGTGAATGTTCTGTTGCCATTGTCATTGGGGTTCATATACCACTGCTATTAAAGTAAACCGTATTAATTAAATTAAAATTATACTAAGCATAAATATTTACCTACTGCTTCCTGTACAACATGCTTTTAAAGTAAACTGTAATGATGACTAGAAACTATTACCAAACCAATTAAACAATACAAAATTGAGAACTTGGACACATCAATGTACTGTGCAGGGTGTACAATTCAGTTTTCGCATTCTCCGCAACCATGTTCTCAGAGATGATCAATGAATGAAGTTGATTACGGACCTAATTTATCACAGAAAAAGACACCTTTTTTTGCTAATTTTAACCTTAACTGCAAAAAGGCGCAAACGTTTGTAAGAAGCCACGTTTTACGTTTTGGATCCTCAGTTTATTTGTGTGATATACCGTCAAATGAGGATATATGGGACACTACGGGTTATATGGGACGCCACTGCATATTTTTAAATATCCCGCGATAAATTAGTTCTGTGGTATCAATTGACAAGAATGACAAGTAGTTTAGATTACCGATGATCACAGCTTTAAGTAAAGGTACCGATTTGCACTTTATATTCCCAGGTAAGCTTTAAAAAAATCTTGAAAATAACAGAAATATTTGTCATTTTAACTTCCGCTAAGAGTCTCGCCTGCACAGGGTAAGGTGTAAGAGTTATGAATTCGTTTCTGTGGAATGAATATTAGTGCATAACCTCATAAACAAAACCCATATCTTGTTTTTTTTTACAATTTAATATTTTACCTTATTTGCAATATTTACTAAAAAGACGTGTTTTTCAGGGTTATATGGGACAAGATAATAAGCATGCCCAGAAAACATATCCACAAGTTGGGAACTCCACTTCGAAGAAACTATACACTAGAAAACTTAGATCGGGCTATGGAAGCCGTCGTAGATCGAGGTATGTCTTTTCGACAGGCCGCTGAAGTTTATCAAGTGCCCCGTAATACAATATTTCGACGCTACAAGGGACAGAATTCGGACAGACTTGGGAGGCCCCAGTATTAAATGTGTTGGAGGAGAGAAAATTGTTTCAGCTATGTTAAAAGCTGCAGAGTTTGGCTACCCATTCACCGACACGGTACTACAATCATTTGTTCAGGAATACTTGAACCGAAAGGGTGTGAACGCACTGTTTAATGATAATTTGCCAGGACCGGAGTGGGTGAAGAATTTTTGAATAGAAATCCACAACTAAAAGAAGAAATTCGAAAACATCAAGCGCCCAAGGGCCGATCTTAGCCCTGAAGTAATAACAAATTATTTTAATGAATTGGAAATTACACTAGCTAATGTTTCGCCAGAAAATATTGTGAATTATGACGAGACGAATTTCGCAGATGATCCGGGGAAGAAAAGTTTTGGTAAGGCGTGGGGCCAAGCATGCGTACAGAGTGTTAGACACATCAAAAAGTGCAGTGTCCGTGATGTTCGCAGGTGCTGCAAATGGGGATTTGTTGCCACCTTACATCGTGTATAAATCCAAAATTTATACCCCGATTGGATGCAGGGGGGTCCTGATGGGGCTTGCTATAACAGATCATCCTCAGGATGGTTTGACGCCATCATCTTTGAAGATTGGTTCAATCGAATATCTAAACCATATTTTCGCAAGAAGCAAGGCAGAAAAGATAACCTTGGAAGTCACTTATCGTTCAATGTCCTCAAATTTTGTGAAGAAAACGATGTACAATTTGTCCTTCTACCCCCCAATAGTACTCATGTGTGCCAACCCTTGGACGTGGCAGTATTTCGCACGGTTAAAGCTAAGTGGAGGGAAATATTAATGCGGTGGAAGGCAATAAATGCAGGCTGTGTACCTAAGACTGACTTCCCAAGATTACTAAGACAAACGATCCAATCATCCAATATAGATAAAAATATAAGAGCAGGTTTTGAGGCCTGCGGAATAATACCGTTGAATCCTAGAAAGGTCTTGGATAAAGTAATTCCGAAAGGTCCTCCAACAGTTGCAAGACAAGCCTTGGAAGACAGCTTTACGGAAATTATGAGCACGGTCACACAACTTAATCAGCCCAAGAAAATTACCCGAAAAAGGAAAATTAATGTACCAGCAGGAAAAGGAATAGTCTCTGCAGATTTGCCACCCGAAGACGAATCAATCCAAAATGGTGCCGTTGTTGTAACAAAAAAAGCACCAGTAGAAAATACTAAAAAACGCTTCGAAATATCCGATACTGATGCTCTGGAAGCTGGCCCATCGGGACAAACTAACTCATTCGACGACAGTGATGACAGTAGTGACGAAGTAAAATGTAAATCTGTAGAGGATCGGTCAGTTAAGGTAAACTTCACAGAGGCCTATATACTTGAAATTAATGAATTCGTGATCGTTAGTTTTATTTACGACAAAACTTCTAAGAAAGAAATCCAAACAATTTATCGCCCAAGTATTAAAGGTAGGTAAAAAAGTGTATACAGTCTCTTGTTTAAGAAGTTATCATGGTAAAAACAATGTCATTGTGTTTCCCACCGTTCCTGATGTGATTGACGTAAAAAGGGAGCAAATTTTGTTTGTATTGCAACCACCCTCTATCGTTAGGGGTGTCCATACATTTTTGACTGATGTTTTGTAATGTTAAAATTATGTTTTCCTTTTTTGGTACAAACTAAATTTTTACTGTATTTTTCACTTAAAACATCAAACTGTCCCATATATCACCAACTAGTAAGTTATATGGGACAGTAGAAAAACTTTAACAAAAATACATACATCCAAATGTTCTAATTGTGAATTGACCATTCACTACGATACTATAGATAATGTCGAATATAACACATTAATTTTTTTTTTTAATTAGTACCAAAAAAGATATTTCATAAAACCTTTAAAAATTGTCCCATATATCCCAACTTGACGGTAATTCACACTCACCAATGGTTACTCATGTAGAAAGCATCATAAGAATGGGGTTCTTATTCCCCATCGTATTGAGAAATACGATTCAACTAGTAAGTGGGTATTAATGAATCTCAAGAAGGCGGTGAAGATTTGACGGATAACGCCTACGAGTTGCATTTAACTAACATGCTCGTCCTAAATTTTTATAGATAAGAATTAATGAGCTTGTTTTTTAAAACCTAAACTTTTTATTCAAAGGTTGGACTGATGAAGAAACTAAGTTTCATGACCCAATATCAGGTTTAAAGATTTAAACATAAGAAAGTGCTTTATAATTTTTTGAACCTTATACGCACTGCAAAAAATAGCTACCCAACACCCTATACAACACTACTGAATGATTTCCAAATATAAAGTAAGCAGCAACACTTGAATTAATAAATCGACTTATTAGTTCATTTTACGACGTTTGACCAATTTCGCCGAAATCAGCTATGATGTCTGTATGTCTGTCTGCCTGCTTCTGTGCGTGCGTGCGTGTGTTGTGGGGGGGGGGAGGTCCGTGGGTGAATTATTTGTGGAAGAACTGGGTAAAACTGATTTGTGTAATATATTCTATATCAGTCAAAATTACATAAAACATATAAAACAGTTAAGAACATTATTCCTTTTAAATTTTATCACATATTATTTCACTATAGCAACTAGTCCAATGCACTGATCATTGCATTCAACATACCTGCTCAATCGTCAGGTTGCATTACTCTGATTAAATCTAAGGACACTCTGTGTTTTAGAAATGATTGACCAGTGAGATTCTTAGTTAACATATCACCAGTCTGTTCTTTAGCTGGTAAATACTGAACAGAAATGATAATCTTGGATGCTAAATCTATCTATATGTACATCTATCAACCTCTTATGGTCCCATGTCTTTGTTAACATTATGCAGGATTGGTTGTCTTCAAAAATGGTAAATAAAGTTGCAGCAAAACCAAAGTCACTTAATAAGAGCGACAACCAAACACCTTCCTTCGCAGCCTCTGCTAGTGCTACATACTCTGCTTCTGTTGATGCGGTTGGAACTATTGACTGTTTTATTGTGCTCCAAGAAACAGAACAATCAAATACTCTATGTACATATCCACTGAGATATCTTTCAAATCGTTCGCCCAATCTGCATCTGCAAAACCTTCAAGCTTGACTTTGCCACCTTAAGGAAAGAATAATTCAATATCCATAGTGCCTTTCACATATCTCAAGATAAGTTTTTTCCACAGTTCTTCTTTTAAGTTATTTTGATATCTACTGCAAATATTTATTGAAATACATAAATCTGGACGTGTTGTCAGCATTAAGTACATCATGCACCCTATCAGCTCACGAACCGGTTTCCTTTCTAGAGTGTTATTCCTGCCCCCTGTTCTAAAATAGTGAATATTAAAAACTCCCGCCATCACTCATTTTGAATCGTTCGATTGCATATGTAAAGCCTTTGACTTAAATACATGCCTTCTTTAGTTTGCCCTTATTTTTATTCCAAGAAACATTTTTAACTCACCAATGCTTCCGGTAACTTTATCTAAAGCTTGTTTATTTCATTCCTGTCATTGCTCACTATGAGAATATCATCAACATATAACAATAGAAATACTGAAATATTCTCAAGGGTTTTGACGTATAAGTAAGGATCATTACTAGATCTAATTAAACTCTTGTCACTAGCAAATTCGTAAATCTCTCATTCAAGTAATATGGGACTTGATTTATACCATATAAAGCTTTATTAAGTTTACCGACTTTTCCATTATCTTCAAAACCAATTGGTAACTGGATGTAAACATTTTCGTCTATCTTCCCAAGAAGAAAGGCTACTTTGACACCCATTTATTGAATCTCGAAATAGTCATGATTAGGAACTGCTAATAATAATGCACTCAGTCTGGCTCCTGGTGCAAATATTTAATTGAAATCGAATCGAAGTGCAAGATACTATAGTACCAGCCACACCAGGCGGCCCCATTCAGTAAGACCCCCCCTCCCGCAGTAAACGGCCTTTATAACCAGGATGGCAACAGAACAAATTTATTCGTTACGAATCATTCTAGGACTCTCAAACAGCCAAGCCGAAATCTATCAGGCTGCATGTTGCCACCCATAACGAAGCAGCAACGGAAGCACGAGCTAACGTTCTCCGTTGCTTTACACGCTATTCTAGGTACCCCGGATGGTCAGCCGCTGGCGCCCTCTCCGCAAAAATGGAGCCGGTTTATGACCAGCTGGAGGTTGACGCCTATGGAAGTGACGCCCACGTACCAAGGAGCTCACAAGCCGATGTCACCCGCAACGACCCACGACATTTCATCATCCGCTCACGCACATAGTCCGCTGCATTCAAGTATTGACATGTATATAATTTATATAAATTAATTAATAAAAGCAACGTTTTGAGGATACGCACAAAAAAGTAGACACAAGAATCCCAATCACCAAAAATAGTGACCTCCGACGACAATGGGAACAACAACAAGATGCCCAACACCAGCGTAGTAATCGACCCACCCAACGCCTAAGTGCATCGAGTTTAAATTAAACTTCCCCATTTTGGTCCGCCGACCCGACTTGTGGGTCGCCCAAGTAGAAAGCCATCTCTGAGTAAGTGAAATCACCAACGACCAAACTAACTACGGTTATATAGCCAGCAGCTTGGAAGCCAAATACGTCTTCGAGGTTCGCCTAATCTTGATAATACCTCCCAAAACAGATCGCTACGAGATAATCAAAGATGCGCTCACACAAACCGAGCGCCACACACAAACAGAAAATGAAACAACTCCTCGAGCGGGAAGGATTAGGGGACCGAAAACTATCGCAGTTCCTACGCCACCTGCAAGCACTACCAGGAACCTCAGTTCCCAACGAGCTACGGAGATATGTATATGTGGGTTGAAAGTTAAAAATAGATGCCTCGCTTATCTTTCAAGATAACTATGGACTATTTCATATCATTTTAACCAAATTTCGCTCCCTTTCAAATAAAGTAAGAATATATGTATGTTATACCAGCAATACGAGGAATGTTTTCAATTTTCGGAAAAACCGGAAGTAGTGTTTTCATCAGGATAATATCATTTCATTAGCGCAAATGAACAAAGATTATTTCCAAAATCCCGTTTGTAACCAAGACAGACATTTTGAAAAATTTTGTAAATTTTTTTTCGGGTTCAGGGAGTCGTAAAACTTTCGATTTTTAGACCGCAATCATTTCTTGTTTAGCAAGAAAGTCAAAAGGCCGATCTCCGAATTCAAGTTATACACCGCAAACGGAACCACCATCAACACATATGGGACATCAAACGTGAACCTCGATTTGAAGCTCAGAAGAAACTTCCCTTGGAGATTCATCGTGTCCGACATAGCAAAACCAGTACTTGGCGTAGACTTCCTCTCACATTATAGATTGTTAGTAGATTTGAAAACCAAAGGTTGGTCGACTCGAGTACTGCGCTAACGTAACAAGGAAGGAAGGCGGATGACTGTAAATATTATAGTGCATCCTAAGACAGGAAAATACCACGATCTGCTAGAACAATTTCCAACACTTACGAAGCCAGCAGAGATCATGGGAACCCTCAAACATGCTACAAAGCATTACATACAGACGACCGAAGGATCACCGATAGTACACAAACCCAGGCGACTAGCACCAAACAGGCTGAAAGCAGCAAGAAAGGAGTTCCAGTTAATGCTATAGCTTGGAATAGCCAGGCCACCTTCAAGCCCGTGAGCATCCCCACTGCATCTAGTACCAAAAAAAAAACGAGCGAATGGAGACCATACGGTGACTATCGAGCACTCAACGCGAGAACGGTTCCGGATCAGTACCTAGTACCCCACATTAAAGATTTCGCCCCGGAAAAACCATCTTTTCAACGATCAACCTCACCAAAACGTACCATCAAATCTCCGTTGCATAAGAAGACATCCCAGACATCCTTCACGACACTGTTTGACCGTTTTGAGCTCCCATTCATGACCGTTGTTCCTTATTACCGAGTTCATTTCCTCTTCTACAGCAATTTTCCACATTTTCCAATCAATTGTTCTTGCTTCTTCCAAGTGCGCAGGTAAGTCATCAATGAATGATGTGGCATTTAAGGCCATACGCTCCATTTCATCATGATCGACATAGTCATTCCACCTGGTTGGTTTCCTGCTGATTCTGCTACTTTTTATCACGTTGACTGTTTCATCATTGTGCTTCATATTATTCCGTGGTCGGTCAACTTGATTTACTTATATTTTTAATTTCGTCAAAATTACATTCCGAGAGAAATCACCTTTTCTTCGAACGGATCCCACGGTCTGTAACCATTATTCATATATCCAACTATAATATTATCCTTTAGGATAAAACTTACTAATATGCTTTTCTTTTGGTACGTGCTTACATGCCAAACTACCGAAAATTCTCTTTGAGATTTGGATTCCTACCATCAAACATTTCTGCTGGCGTAATTCCATCCTTCAGAGAAGCTGTAGGACTTCGGTTCAATAAGTATGTAGGAGACAGTAATGATTCGCGCCACATTGTTTTTGATAACTTTGATTATACGAGCATTGCTCGAGCCTTTCGGACAATTGTTCTATTGAATCTTTCCGCAACTTTATTCATTTACGGATTACATGGAATCGTGTGGCAAACCTGAATGCCCTTGGCTTGACAAAAACTAGTGAAATTTTTAGAGCAATATTCTTTTCCATTATCACAATAAATCGACCCAATCTTGCATGCAGTTTGATTTGTGACTAAGGCCTCAAAAAATTGGTGTATTGTCACAATATTCGGCTACGGGGGGTTTTGCGGGGTGGAAAATTAAAATCTGCTCTCATTTTCAATGTAAAATTTAGAGGGCGCCACCTGCGATACTTTGCATGCATTTAAAACGAAATAACTTTTTTGAGCTTTAACTTTCAAATAAAAATTCTTATTCTCAACGTCTTTCAACTAAAAAATGTATACCTGGTAAGAGTTGATTTGAGATATCTGGATTTAAAAAATCATTTCGTGTATACCTACAATTCAACACAATATGAAGAGAAGGCGTTTTAATAAAGTAACTGTCACTAAACAGTGCTGTCAAATCGAATCTAAAAACATTGTAATACTTAACAATTCAACCATACATTTTGATCGGAATAGTATGAATTACGGCCTATCTTTCGGTAGGTGAAGTTCGTGAAAGGCCTCTTATTGTGAACTGTGTTCTTTGTTGATCATCTTGATACATTGTCGCTTTTTGTCGGTATTTATGTTTTAAATTGCGAGTAGTACTGGAATATCGTGAAAGAGAGTTAGCAAGTGCCGGGGAATTATCAAACAATTTGCAAATTTATTTTCGTCATAGCCGTACAGTATACCAAGGAAGAAATGACCGATATGTTATTGGCTTTTGGCAGTTGAAAGACGTCTTCGTGAAACGGGTTGGTTTGCGCCTGTTTCTATTAATTAAGGACGTGCACGTACGGTAAGAACTCCGGGGGTTGAGGAAGATATTCTGAATCGTATTGAAGAAAATCCAAAACTCAGCAGCAGAAGATTGGGCTTACAGGTAGGGGTAAGCAAAGATACTGTTAATAGAGTAACTAGAGAACAGCTACTGCATCCATTTCATGTTCAACGAGTACAAGATCTTTTACCCCATAATTTTGAAGCACGCATAGGTTTCTGCCGGTTTATCGAAGAACAAAGAAATTAAGATAGAAACTTCACACGAAGAATTTTATTCACAGATGAAGCCAATTTCACGAGGAGTGGCATAAATAACTTGTATAATGAACATGTCTATGCTGAAGAAAATCCTCATGAGACTAAAGTTACCCATTATCAATGAGTTTAAGGTCAATGTGTGGGCAGAAATCATTGACACCTTCATAATTGGTCACGTCATTTTATCACCTCTACTAAATGCCGCAAATTATTTGGAACATCGACAAAACGAATTACCAGACTTATTAGATTCCCTACCCTTGCAACTTCGAAGGGGAATATGGTTTATGCACGACGGTACGCCTCCACATTTTACGTTAAACGTACGTAATTATTTGAACGAACAATATACAAATAGATGAATAGGTAGAAGCAATGATGCACCCGCAAATTGGCCAGCTCGATTCCCGTGACATGACCCCGATTGATTACTTCTCATGGGGAAAAGTGAAAACCGTTGTGTATTCTACGTCAGTACATACAGAAGATGAATTAAGGAAACGTATTCAAACTAGTATTGACGCTTTGAGAAATGATGACGAATTGCTCCAGAGAGTCCAATTTAATTTTTTACGACGTATTAATCTTTGTACACACGAAAATGCACATGAACATTTGTTGTAAGCATTTTTTTTCATTCACTTTTTGTTGTTGATAAATTTATTAACTGTTTTTACTCGAGAATAAAATTATAGTTCATTTAAGTTGTTATTGTAATTTTTGGTGTTATTCCTGCGGCAATGAAATGGTGAATTTGAGTAAGAAATCAAAATTTAAACCCAGATATCTCAGAAACGGTTGCTCAAATCAACTTTTACCAGGTAGACATGTTTTAGTGGAAACTAACTGATTTCAGCTGCCTTACAGTTTCCTCGAATTTGATGAAATGACTTTCAAGAGAATCATTTCTATTGTATTGTATTGTTAAAAGTTGCCTTCTCAGATAAAGTTTCCAGCACTTTCCACATTTGGAAAACTGTGTTTTCATTTTTATATATTCAAGACGAGAATTTGACACACACTGGACAATGGTTGATTTGCATTTCTTGTCCTTATTCATTTCTTCCTTTGTCGGATTTGACAGCTCACTTTCTATACATAATTTTACTTCATACTGTTCCAGAATAGTTTCCATTCGAAATTTCCAATGATCATACTCCTTACCATTGAATTGTGCTATCCCAAATTTTTCCACACTTATGGAAACAGACATGTTTGACATAATCTTCACACTTGGCAAATAACAAAAGCTTCGAATGTAATATTCCAAGCTTTCTTCACTCAGTTAACACTGCGCCCATAACCTGTTGAGGCCCGTGGGTGAACTATTTGTGGAAGAACTGAGGAAAACTTGTGATTTGCATGACATATTCTAATCAGTCAGAATTACATAAAACAGTTAGTAACATTATTTGTGTATGTGTGGGTGGGTGGGTGCGTGTGTGTGTGTGTGTGCGTGTGTGGGGGGTGTTTGTGTGTGTGCTTGTATTTGTGTATGTGTTTGTGTGTGTACTTGTGTGTGTGTGTGTGTGTGTGTGTGTGTGTGTGTGCGCGCATGCGTGTACGTGTGTGCGTGCATGCGTGTGTGTTTCAAAGATATAGGAATACAGTGAAATGGCAAGGTTAGTGTATTATCTACACTGAGATATTTAATTACTCTGTCAGTTTTTGCACAAGCAATGCTCTGGGAACCAAGTTTTAGCCCCTTTTCCTGCATGTCACCTATTTCTTGATTAGCGGTGTCTTTATGCTGGTTGCTAAAAATACGGTAGTATCGTCTGCATAAAAAATTGTTGTGTCTTCTGAGCCTATCAAATAATCGCTTATGAACAAGAAACATTTCGGGTCCCAGAATTAAACCCTGAAGAACACCTATGGTAATCTAAGAAGTCTCCGAGGCTTGTTTCTTGAAAAACACTGTTTGAGTAAATAGACAGTCAACTGTAGTATTGTAGTATTTTTAATGTTGTAGTTTTAGATTTTAAATTTATAATTATTACCATAGAATTCCTCTTAGAAGAATAACATAGTTGTAGTTAAATGGTACACCTTTCTTTTTAAGAGTAAGTACTTTTGATATTACAATCATTTGAATATTCGCTGTTTCTGATTCTTGAAACATTAGACTTATTGTTACCAAATTGGAAAAAATTATGGGAAGGTATTTAACTTTCCCATATTGTTGTGTCTATGTGGTCAATGTTATAGAAAGAACTTTATTATTTTGTGGAAATGTTACACGGCCAAATTGTCTAGCATATAAAATTCATGTATCAAATAGTGTTACATGTAATTTGACCGCAACATTTAAAATTTTACCCCTTAACATTGATTCATCTATAAGATTATAATCCAAATAAGTTTATGTACAGTTAAGAATTGATAAAGTATTAATGAAACCTGAGCAACTGTTGAAAGCTGCAAATGAGATAATATATAAACAACACTATTTATGTTCATACTATTAATAATTTATAGCTTGCTGGGTTAAAATGGAAGGTGGATTAACTCGAATATTTTACAAGTGAAAAGTATATAACAACAATGCTCTTGTAATGTAGGTAACACTTCTATCTGTTTCAAAAAAAATTCTTGTGGTACAAACCAAACTAAAATTGCTGTAACTATTGCATCAAACTAATATTGTACATTAAAAATTATTAATTTTATTAAATACATAAAATAAAAAGTTTACCTCAGTAGGATTCGAACCTACGACCTGTACTTTGCTAGAGTACCGCGCTAACCAACTGCGCCAAAAAGGTTCAAGCCCAAATCGATGTAAATGTTGTCTTTATGTATGTAGAATTGATGTAAATTCTAAATATAATGAGATTACTATCAAATTACTTATATTAATGGAATGTGAGCCTGCAATATCGCAAGATTCACATACCAAAAGCATTAATATTAAATTATTATAAGTTTTTGTTATGAAAACTTATAATAATTTAATATTACAAGTATAAAATATGATAGAATTTCAGACTTTCACTGTAATCTAAATTTATGGATTTACATAGTGGCATTTTGTAAAATGTGAATACCATTAAATTAAAAAAATATAGGCCGTGACTATGCGCACGCGAACTTTGGCCAATTATAACCGCAATCAGTCTAAAAAAAAATGGAAATAAAAAAGGAAAATTAAAATCTACGGCAACCAAGGATCCAAGTTACGTTACTGTCTAAGACACTGAACTGTACTTATACTGGAATGCGCATTGGCGGTTTCTGTCATAAAAAATTCGCGAGGCGAGAGAGAAAGGTCACTCGTGTCCTTTTCGTAACACTTTGCGCATGCGCTGCGCGAAAGAACAGACAGCGTCAAAACACGTCACTACAAAACAAACTAACCAAAATATATATAACTTCAAATCGGAAATAATAATTTACTTATTAATTATTGATTTTATCTATACCGCTTATTGTTTGTTGCATTTATATATCGACTATATAGCCCAGTTAATTTAGACAAGAAAAAGGGTCAAACCTCAACAAAAATGATGTAAAGCTGAAATTTGGTATAGTGCTAGTATCGAACCCTCTGAACAACATACCAAAATACCCGAACTTACCAGTGGTTGCTTCATCGACTTTATGACGTTTATAAGATGGCGACTTCCGCTAAACACTAAAAAATCGCTCTTAAAAGTTAATATAGCACCTATTCCTACGTAATTGACATCGTTTTAAAGATAATTTAATCTCCAACAATTTATTATAGAGTCATTATTTACTAAAAGTTTACCATTTTCGCGCAAATTTAAGAAATGTTCGTTTTTATGTGTTTCGCGCGTGCTTTTTTGTATTATTTACATAAAAAAACTACAAAATTTTAAATTATAACTTGTATTTAATGATTATTATTAATTTTATTAAATACATAAATAAAAAGTTTACCTCGAGTAGGATTTGAACCTACAGCCTGTACTTTGCTAGAGTATCGCGCTAAACCAACTGCGCTATCGAGATTCAAGCCCCAATCGATCTAAAGTAGAACTGACGTAAATTCTATTTTTATTTATTTACCTTTGAACTTATTTGTTCATAACAAAAACTTATAATAATGTATTTAATGAGTTGAATAAAAAAAACTCATAAATTAAGATACCTAATACTTTCGGTAAAGATGTTTGAACTGTTCTCTTGTTGTGTTGTATATTGTCTTGTATTGTATGCATTTGCGTTCGTGAGTTGTCAGTATTTCGATTTATAATGCATTCATAGAATCACAAAAAAATTATAAGGTAAACATTGAATTGTTTTTTCTTTGCTCGACTACTGTAATAAGTGTGTCTATCTCGTGCTTATTATATTTCTTCTTCTTTCAAAACACGTGATCTCCGTATATTCGGTGTCAATATAAACAAATCACATCATGATGATGGAATAAGCTATAGCCTTTTACGTTGAGCTTATATTTCCGTATCAACAGAAGTGTGTGAAGCCTGGTGATAGTTGGTTTGATTCTAAAATGAAACCAGAAGTCTGCATTTTTGTGGACACGGGCCGTCTGGGTAACATGAAAAAAAAGGATTAGAAAATTTTTTGTCTCTTAGCAACCAAAAACAAGATCGGCTAGACGTTAAATTTCGAGGAAAAGAGGTTATCATAGTGCATCTGGAGTGTAGGTAAGTTGAATCTATATTTGTAATTGCCTTGTTGAATAAATAGCCAGCATGTTTATTAAAAATTGTGTAATTTACTGAATCAGCAAAATTTACTTTCAGAAACCGATACACAAAACCATGGTCCTTAGAAAAAGCAAAACGCAAAGTTGAAAACCCATAACCCGAGTTGCACCCTACACTTCGCTCTACTGTCTACAATTTTAACATAATAACTGACAACTTGTTCTGTGGTAAGGAAGCTTCAATTCAAAAGGAAAAGAAAAAGCCTAAAAATAAAAGACAGGAGGTCACTACGCTACCTTTCAAATTAAAGGTGTTGGCACATGCAGAAACAAGAAACGACGAGTGGTGAGAACTTGTTCAAGGTCGAGTTTCTGCCGCTGCGGATCTTGTCACAGCAGAAGCAAAATACCATAAAGACTGTCAGTAGTACTGGGTCACTTGTCGCCGCCATCTTGGATTTTCTGGGAAAACCCACCTTTCACTTTTTAAACGCCCACGTGGGAGACCATATTTTCCACCCTGCTGGAATTTTCATCCCTAATTATTTTTCTCGCTCACGTGTAGGACGTATTTTTCCACCCTAATTTTTACACCCACGTCTGAGACCGTATTTTCAACCCCTGCTGGAATTTTCAACCCTAATTATTTTTACTCGCTCACGTGTAGGGTGTGTTTTTTCACCCTATGGTTTCTTTTCGAGGTCAACCCTAATTAGAGCCTTTTTGTACTTGCTCACGTGAGGGGCAGATGTGGGGTTGGTCTTGGAGCTGGGGTTAGGTCTTGGACCTGGAATTGGTCTTAGGGTTATTTTTGATGGTCATCTAATTAAGGTCCTTTTGGTTGTATTAAGAGCAGTACCCCTAGAGGTTAGACAAACGCACACGCATACAATGTTGGAAATTGCATAATTACCCTAATAAGATATTATTATTAAAATTATCGATCTTATTGCTTTAAAATGGTTATATGCTATTGGATGATCTTTTACCTATACGAGATATTTATTTATACGTTGTATTTCTAATAAGGAGGTTCTTGTAAGACACGTCTAGGGCTTCGCAACTTGTTCTCGGGCCTTCGCCCCTGGCCGGAGATGGTAGAACCCTAACCTTATAAGACAAGTGTAGAGCTTAGCCCCGTCGTGGCCCCTTGGTGCAATTGTTTGCGAGTTCTAACTTAATCTTACAGCTGTAGGCCTTCGACCCGTCATACAAAATTGTATTCTAATAAGGAGGTTCTTGTAAGACACGTGTAGGGCTTCGCAACTTGTTCTCAGGCCTTCGCCTGGCTGATATGTAGGATCTAACCTTATAAGACAAGTGTGAGCTTACCCTATCGTGGTCACCTTGATGCAATTGTGAGGTTCTAACAATCTTACACCTGTAGGCCTTCCGTCATACAAAATTGTAGTCTAATAGACCCTAGCCTTGTAGACAGGACTCCTGTCAGGTCTGAGCCCTGGCACCTTTGAGTAAAATTGATTTGAGTGCCATCTAGCGGCTATAGACTAATGAACATTTTCTATAATGAAGTTGATAATGCACACCTCTCTCTCTCTTGCTCTATCTTGTTTCTCTCTCTCTTTCTCACACACACAAACAAATCAATTAATTAATTAATCAATCTCAAACAAATCATGCTCGATCAAATCAACCAGATCAATCTCAATCAATCAACCGAAATTATGTCTTACAGTTTGCGGAAATCAGATTACAGTTCAAAACTGAATACATTAAAATCTAATTAAATATGACGTGAAATAATAAATAATTTCTACCCTAATGCAATGATGCTTTATGTATAGGCAGATTCTCTCTTTCTAAACAGACACCACCTATACATTCGGAAAATTATATCTGATTTATTTGCATGTTCAATTACATACACACAAAATTGTTTCATAGAAACGTGTTCGTTAACTGTTATAAAAACCCATTAAAAAGACTGGAAAGTAATAATTACTTATATATAACATAGAGTTAAATTAAATTAACATGTTTTTAAGAATATCAAACTGATATAATGGAAATAAAAGGCAAAAGGTTTTAATGGTTTATTATTATACGCGAATTAACATAACTACAAGTTTAAAATCCACGAAATACGTACCAACTTTTGTAGAGCTGATCTTATGACGTCATCCTATAAGAGTAATAATGCATTTAAAATCTTTATCGACATTTTTGTTAGCAATCAGGCAAAAAAACATATATATATATATATATATATATATATATATAAAATAATACGCTTACCTTTTAGAAGTGTTTTTTCCTTCAATTGTTCTAATAACGATAACCATATGTTGAACTGAAAATATTTTTTATGCAACGTGTCCATGTAGTCGCACTAAAACGTTTTATGAATGAATGGCTGGATATAAACCAGCTATTACATTCAGTCATTAACTAATTTAGAAACAATACACAAAACCTGATTACAGCTACTCGTATTTAACAATTATGTTGTACTTAGAAAAATCTACAAAATTCTACACCCACACACACACACACACACACACACAACACACACACACACACACACACACACACACACACACACACACACGTACTTACGTTATATGGACTTTTATCAGTTAATAGCAATGTCAACTAAACGTTTTAAAATTTCTAATCTGAAATAAGAGTGGCGTAATATATTTTCATTTGAAACTTCATAGAGAGCATCACCATCATCGAGATTTTGAGATACAATCACCTCATCGTCTTCACCTTGAACGATTATATTGTAACAACCTATAAAAGTAGCTAATAACCCTGACAGTTTTATCAGACACTATTATTATCATTATTACATAGACATGAGGTTAGCCCTAAATTAACTAGTTTCAACACGGCTCTGGAAATGCTGCACACGCTTCAAATCTTTCAGTTCGTTGCAGGCCTGTAAGATTAAGTTAGAACTCGTAAACAATTGCACCAAGGGACCACGATAGGCTAAGCTCTACACTTGTCTTATAAGGTTAGGATTCCCTACCATCTCCGGCCGGCGAAGGCCCAGAACAAGTTGCGAAGCCTACGTGTCTTACAAGAACCTCCTTATTAGAAATACAACGTATAAATAAATTTCTCGTATAGGTAAAAGATCATCCAATAGCATATGACCATTTTAAAACAATAAGATCGATAATTTTAATAATAATATATTATTAGGTAATTATGCAATTTCAACATTGCATGCGTGTGCGTTTGCCTAACCTCCAGGGTACTGCTCTTAATACAACCAAAAGGACCTTAATTAGATGACCATCAAAAATAACCCTAAGACCAATTCCAGGTCCAAGACCTAACCCCAACTCAAGACCAACTCCTACATCTGCCTCACGTGAGCAAGTACAAAAAGGCTCTAATTAGGGTTGACCTCGAAAAGAAACCATAGGGTAGAAAATACGCTTCCTATACGTGAGCTGTCATAAAATAGGGTGAAAAAACACGTCCTACACGTGAGCGAGCAAAAATAATTTGGGTTGAAAATTCCAGCAGTTGAAAATACGGTCTCACACGTGGGTGTGTAAAAATTAGAGTGCAAAACACGTCCTACACGTGAGCAGTAAAAATAATTAGGGTTGAAAATTCTAGCAGGGTTGAAAATACGGTCTCACACGTGGTGTGTTAAAATTAGGGGTGAAAAATACGTCCTCACGTGAGCGAGTAAAAAATAATTAGGGATGAAAATTCCAGCATGGAAAATATGGTCTCACGTGGGCGTTTAAAATAGTGAAGGTGGGTTTTCCCAGAAAATCCAAGATGGCGGCGACAAGTGTCCCAGTACTACTACTGTCACTTGAAGTTTTTTTCCAATTCTAAGTTGGAAAGTATGGAGAAGAGAGATATGGGTAGACATGCAGATTCACAGAAAGAAAAGGCATTTAATAAGCTATGTTTATTTCTTGAGGAGAAAGATGACAGTCAATTCAGTTTGCCCGAATTAGAAGACTATCTGGAAACTCTCTGCGAGCAGCTTCTCTGCGAGCCATACGGGCGTCAATACTTACGGGATAAAGTGGAACTGGAATATGTATTTCCGAACTCCCTGGAAGAAATACTGTTGTCAACTTTAAGGGGGTTGCCGATAAATTCTCCTACAAGAAATAGCACCTTCAACGAAGGGACAACGAAATTGACGAAAAAGCTGCTGCAATTATACTCGAAGATATTCGTGCGACAGGTTATGACACGAACACCTATCCTACTCCACAAAATATCTGTAACACTAAGGCTTCATTTCCCGACACGCTTAAATGCTCCTTTCAAAAGATTTTGAAATCGAAATCTCAAGACCAGCAAAGCATAACTATAAAGCGGAAAGCCATCTGCGAAGCAATTGTCTCCGCTTTCCGACCAAGGTCCTACATTTCACCTGTTATATTTGGTGTGGGGGTTTATGTCTATCGACATTATGGGTCAAGACAGCTCGTCGATACATTCTGCAAGCTCGGATTCAGCAGTGCATACCAGGTACAGCTCTTTTAAAACTGTGTCATCAAACATGCAGAAATCAGAGAAAACGAAGAAGAAAAGAACAACTACGTGCAGTTTTCATTTGACAATTCTGACTTAAACATTCGCACTCTCACCGGTCACAATACATTTTACAGCGTGGGAGGCATAACGTGCACTACACACTTGCCGGGTGCACCTCCGAAACCTGTACCCCGCTCACAAAAAATACACAACATATCTTAAGAACGTACCTCCAGGTAACTCGTTAAACATTTCGTGTGTACAGCATTGTGTAATTTTTATAACTTGCAGGTTCAAGAATGGATGGGCAACTGCCTTCAGCCAGATGACTGGGGATGGTGTTAAGTAGGAAATGCTTACAGACCAATCCAGATAACCCTCTCACCAGCCAGACTCATTACTTAGCTAATCTTCTGTAATTGCAAGTCAGACTGCAGATCAAGGCGTACTTGCAATCTCTCGACAAGCTTGCTCTGAATTGTGTGGTCACTGCAGAATAAACTGGATTGAATGGAGCTCATTTGAACTTGACGAAGAAGAACTGCATAAAACATGTGTATCAGCAAGGTGTTGTACATAAATAATATAGTATAGGTTTCAAAATACAGTTATACGTGATACTATAGAAAATAAAACAAGAACATCATGCGTTAAAAACAGAAAAATGCACATTTCTTAAAATGGCGCGAAAACGGTCAAGTTTTAGTAAATAATTATTCTATAATAAATTGTTGTAAATTAACTAAGTTCGGGTATTTTGATATGTTGTTCAGGGGGTTCGATAGTATGACTACCAAATTTCAGCTTTACATTATTTTTTTTGAGGTTAAAACCTAAGTCTCCTGGGCTAATATAATTGTTTTCATCACGTCTGTTTTTTACAATTATACTTTTTATACATTTTTACAAATTGATTACAATTTTTATAGATACTGATAATGTAGAATGTATTATGCGAACAAGTGTAACTGTGTTTAATTTATAAAATGTACTTTACTACATCTTTTATGGTTAATAAAAATCCAAAGTTTAACGCATATCATTGATTATACCTTGAAATTATTTTTATACTTAATTATTTTTGTTGCTGCACGCATGCTCGTGAGTTGAACAGTGGCTCTCTCTCTCTCGGATCGGGCTGGCAGACGGAGCGCGCGTTCCAGTATAAGTATAGTTCAGTGGTCCAAGCCATTGAGAGGATCCTAGGTTACCGATTTTCATTTTCCTTTTTGTTTTCTACTTTAAGACAGATTGAGGTTATAAGTGTGCTTATCCACGGTCAAAAAACTTATTGAATATAGTTAGGTTATGATTGATATGAAAGAAAAGTTTTAAACTAACTATATTTTAAAAATTATTATTAATTTTATTAAATACATAAATAAAAGTTCACTTGTGATTTGAACCTACGACCTGTTTGCTAAATACAGGTAGGTTCAAATCTAAAAATGTTTATTATTAATGTAATCAATAAAATTAATAATATTTTAATTACATATTTACCTTTGAACTTATTCGTTCATAACAAAAACTTATAATTGTTATATATTTTGTTTCTTTAAATAAAAAGTTTTAAAATAACTATTTTCACTAAATGTAATACATCTATTACCATTTGGCTAGAAACAAAACCTTCCCCAGAATCATTAAATGTATAAACTTAATGAAACCTGAAAAAACATACCACTATTAAAGATGGTAAGTGAAAAACCAGACCAGACATGATTACTTTGACAATTTTAATGACATAAATGTAACTGATAAAACAAAGCTTACTACTTTTTTGGATTCAATACCGAACAGTTCAGAAGAAGTAATGCTACCAGAAGTAACAAGTGCCAGTACAACGATATTGAGACAAGATAAATACTGCCGGTCAAGTGGTGTTTATTACCTAAAACAACACCAAGCTGATATCGAAGAAATTAAATTGCTCCGATTACCTTTAGAGCTAAAAACATACAAAAAGTAATCAGTTTTTAGAAAGCTTAATTCAATGTAAAAAGTCCATTTAAAAGAAAGAATGTATTTTTAGTAAATTACATCTATAAATTCACGATCATAATTACGATATCTTTCATTAATTATTCATGTAACCTTGTTATATTTTGTTTCTTTAAATAAAACAGTCAGAAATTAAGTCTATTACTTTTAATCAAGAATGTAAGTTTGCTATTTGTAGTAAAGTTAAGTTATAAATCATAAAAGTAAATTAGCTATTCCATTTCCTTTCTGGATGCCTTGCTTGATGTTATGGTGTGGTTCTATATTCACACCATCTGGGTTATTTACTTTAATGTATGCAGGCTGCTTGTTAGGTTCATCATTTTTCTTCGTAATAAAATTATGAAGAACACATGCTCCTAATCCTATGATTATTTGAGTTTCGAAGTAAACATTCCAGATGTCGAAATAATTCAGTAGTAGTCTAAATTTTTCTTTCGGGCCACCAAAAGAATATTTTATTATTAGGTGTACACTACTTAATTTATAACTAAAATTAATGTGTATCAGTTAATTGTTCATTGTCTCTGTACGGAGTTAACAAGTTCTTCATTAATTAATGGGTATGCTGACTATCGCTTAAATGTTGGTTGACCATCAGTAAAGTATGAATAACATTTGTTAATTGTGCATATGTATAATTGACTGTAAAACTCGAGCATGATGCACTTGACCATGCATCCCCACATGTACATTTAAAAATTGCACATACCTGAAGACACTAATGACATCCATCAATTACACCCACAACTCCAGAAATGCCACATAAGCATTCATACGATACCTAAAATTGTGCAAATTAATTAAAGCTCATTAAGATTTTCAAAAATGTCTACATTGATCTGCTGTTCATTATTTTAGGGTGAAGCAATAAACTGTGGCATTATCTCAAACACTAATAAAACCATTTCTCTAAACACCCTATGTGCCGAACTTCTTGCTAACCCAGCTACTTAAAAGGTTTCAGTTTTAGCTGATAGCCAGATAGAAAACAAAGTTTCTTCTCCAGCAGAAAAACTATGAACATTGGCATTTCGAACAGTAATTAGTAATTGCTGCAAAACAACATTGTTAGCACCATAAATGAATTTAAACCATACTACCTCAAAGGTTTATTGTGCCAACCAAAAATGTTCACAAAACAGGTCTTCCATATTCTTCGTAAAAATTTTCAATTTGGGGTACATGGGCTGGTTCAACATGTGGTAAGGGATCTGCGATCATGAGAGCTTGATTTATAGCAATATTAATTGGGAAGTTATCTTCTATAACTTTTGATGCAGAATTAAAAATTTATAGCATCAAGATCCATGCTGCTTAAAAACTGAGCTGTAATAAATATTGTATGCATTATGTATCCCCTAGTCAACTAAATCAACACAACACCCTAAATAAAAAAAAATTATCTGTTGAATATTAGGTTATTGCAGTCTGTTTATAATTGCCATATATCAGATGAATCTTTTAGAATGGAACACAGGACTTTAACGTGGTCAATTTTCTTTAACTCCTGCTACCCTTTGGATCCAGATCAATAAAAATGATACCAATCGATAAAGGAAAATTTGTAGAGTTGCACTACAGCACAATTAAATCTAAATACATCGTATTAGGTGCTGAAATAATTTTTGAAAAACCTGACTTTTTGAAATATCAATATAGCCCTGCATTACTTTATTATTTATTTATGACGTTTATCTTCAAACAATAATTACAAAAATACCTACCTATCATGCATTAATATTCTCGACCCAGACGATTTTGTTGTGGATACTATGGTTTATAAATGTATAAACAATGATACTATTCAAGTATTCACACTTGTAGAATATGTTGAAAAAAATTTTACAGTGAAAATTACTAATAGTTATTTTGTGTACTGAGGAGTGGCAATGGCAATATAGATTTTAAGTTGGTGATATATTTGTTACCTAGCAATAACGGAGTATAAAGTATTTTATAACTATTCTATGTGAGCAATAATTATTAGAAAAATAAAGTACTCAATGTTAATGTGTTGAATGACGAATTACAGTTCAAAAGCGGTTTTTTTTATTCTTGTTTCTCTTTAAAAGCTGTACATTAAAATAAACAAATTCAAACACACACTATCAGTGTGGATAATATATCTGGCCACAAACCGGTGTACTGTTCTCTTACAATTAACAAATCACCCAAAACTTTCGACGTGCATATACACCAGAAACTTTAGAAATATTGGTCAGAGTATTCCTTTTCACTATATTTATTTCTTTTCCGACATCAATCAAAAAGTCGAATTTCTGAATCGTAACTTACTGAATCTTTTTGACACACATGCCACATTTCGTAAAGTTAAGCTGTCTTATAAGTATTATGGACCTTGGTTAACGGGAAATACGCGGTAGGTACTTAATGACGATAAGAGATAAGCCTAGACGTAAATGGAAGCAATCTAGATCTCTGCAAGATTATGAATATTACAAGTCAATCGTTTTAAAGAGTGAAAAAGGGCGCATCTTTCAGAAGCTAGAAACAGTTATGAATTTAGGTTATGGTGGAGGCGTCTGAAAAGTTTAGGTATAGTTAAATCCAAACAAAGTGACGTGCGTCATCAGCGTTTGATGACTTTTACATTTACAGTTTTCCAATTGATCAGGAAATATTCAATTTCCCAGCAAATAATATTACTTATTCAACCATAAATAAATATTCATTACTGAATTGTTGGTTGCATAAATAACGACACATATATTTGTAACTGTTCTCACATTTTTTCGATAAGTAAATAAACAAATAAATAAACAAGTAAATAATTAAATGATTTATTAACAGATAGTTAAGGTATTTCAAAATTTTTACTGAAAAGCCTCAAAACCTCATTCATTTTCTAAATGTGATTCGTTATTAGTTCATTGTCATCACGTTCAAAATATATAATCAGAGGACGGACTTCTGGGCGCTCAAATATTCTTTCTCTCTCATACCACCTATAAATGTCTTCTTTTACAGAATTTTTCCACATATCAGGAGTAACCAGTAATGCCTAGTGTCCCATATTCAGGCAGCCATTCTCACTGTTACCATCCCTACGCCAATATGCCTATTGTAATAATTGTTTGCTATGCCCCAAATTGATTCAATAGGGTTGAATATGTAAAGGTAAGGAGGAAGACGTAAGACTTTGTGTCCATACTGTTTTGCCAGCTCGTCCACTACATACTTTTTGGATGGTTTATTTCTAAACAAGAGTTGTTTAATAATTAATGTAAGCACTGTTTATTTGTGTTCATACTTAACTTAACCTTCACCCCATTCCCTTGCGGGATAGGCAAAACAATCCCTGCCTCGTATTTATTTTTCATTCACAATCCTTCTCCATGGTTTCCTATTTCCGCATACTTCCCTAGCTTCCGCAAGGTTCATACATTGTCTCTGACATGCCCTTCTATTTTTAAAACTCCTTATCTTTCTTTCCTTTATCATACATTCTACTGCATTCAGCCAAGTTTTACGCAGCCTACCAGACCCGACCTTTCCTCTAACCTTACCCACATATATTTGCTTCGTTAATCTTGCGTTGTTCATTCTCTCAATATGACCGAACCAACGTAATGTAGTACTTTTATTTCTATCCATTATCGTCGTTTCTTCGCCACACTCCTTCATTATGCATTCATTCCTTATCTTGTACCTTCTCGTTTTACCACATGCGCTTCTCAGGAATCTCATACCCACGGCATTTATTTTTCTTTCGTGCTTTTTTTGACATACCAATGTCTCACTTTCATACAGCACTGATGGGACAAACACGCCATTATAGAGTGCTCGTTTCGTCCAATCTCGCCCTCCATTGTACCATCTGCAGTAAACATTCTACCTAGATATACCAGCTCGTCCACTTGCTCCACAATTTCATCTTGTAGGGTAAATACTCTACTCTCCACCTTCCCGAATGAACACCACAATCTTAGTCTTGTTCACGTTTACCTTTAGGTCCATGCTCTCACAGACTGTATCAAACTTCCTCAGAGCGGTTTGTACCTCATCCGCACTGTCACTTAATAAGACTGTGTCATCTGCATATACCAGAAGTCGTACATTTACGTCACCAACCATTATACCATTTGTATCGGTACATGCTTGTCTAACACATTTATCCATGTATACATTGAACAACCACGGTGACATCACACAGCCTTGTCGCACTCCTTGCTCAATATTAAAGTGTTCACTCTCACCTCCTCTCACCCTAACACATTCCCGACTACCATAGTTTACGGCCCTTATTCCATTTATTAGACCTTTATTTACTCCATATCTATTTAATATCTCCCACAGCTTCTCCCTATTCACTCTGTCGTATGCTTTCTCCAGATCTACAAAGGTACTGTACAGCGTCCTTTTTAAAACATTTTTCTATCACCTGCTGGAGAGCAACCATCTGATCGACACATCCTCTCCCTGGCATGAAGTTACCCTGCACATCCCAAATCTTAGGTTGTGTAGTTTCTCGTACTCTATCAATCAGAATTCCTCTAAATACTTTACCTGGTACGCTGAGCAAACTTATTCCTCTGTAGTTCTTGCAGTCACTCTTGTTCTCCTTACTCTTATACAGTGATACAATGATCGCGCCGTTCTAATCCTTCGGGACTTTTCCACACATAAGGCAGACATTGAATAATTCACACAACCACCGTATAAGCTTTCACCCCCATACTTTAGCATTTCACCAGTGATTTTATCTACCCCTGCTTCCTTGCCCTTTTTCAACATTCCTACCGTTTTCTCTACCTCATTTATCCCAATATCCTCAGCGTCATTCACAATTCCTTCTACATTCTCCTTATTTAACCCTGCAGTCTTATTTTCCACACTGTACAGCTTTCCGAAATATTCTTGCCAGCATTTCACAATCGTCCCATACTATTTCGTTGCTCGTATCCATTTCTCCTGCAGCGTTCTGTTTTGGGCCACGTTTTGCATTTTTGACCCATTTCCAGAAGAGTTTTTTGTTTCCCTCAAAATCATTCCGCATTTTCTCTCCTTCCACAGCTATCACTTCCTCTTTACTTATTCTCACTGCCTCCTTCGTTTCTTTGTTTCTTAATATGTACACCTCATACAATCGCTTTTTCTCAATCTCACTTTTTGCAGTAACCATTGCTACGTAAGCATCCTTTTTCTTACATACTGCCTTTTTTACCGACTCAATCCACTAAGCACATTTCTTCTGTCTACCTACAGTCGCCCTTCCACATATCCGCACGGTATCCGGCACAGTTTTTCAAGCTTATCCATGCACTTTCAACGTCAGTGTCTTTCATTTGTTCGTTCCACACTGTTTCATTCACATTTAACTCTTTACTCACAGCATCTGCGTATTTCATTCTCGCACCATTATTCACTAGTTTGTCCACCCTAATTCTGGAGGTTCGCACTACGTTTGCTTTCCTTCTCCTGACCCACTTTTGCCCTAAACACACTCTCGATATAACCAAAAAGTGGTCCGATCCACACTCCGATCCGCTCATTACTTTTGTGTCTTTCACTAGGTTTCTAAACCGCTCATCATACACTAACAAGTCTATCATACTTTTATATTCACCTCTTTGCCATGTATACATATGCACATTTTTATGTTTAAACCAACCGGCTTCTCTCCACGCAGATGTTCACCAGGCGTTTACCATTCTCATTGACTCTTCCGAACTTTCCTAGAACGCGTTCAGTATGTTCTCTCTGTACACCTACCCATCCGTTCATATCGCCCACTATCATCACTCTTTCGTTTGGCGTTTGCTCCAATAACATGCTGTGATAAGATGCATTATGCAGTATAATCAGAGAAGGATTCTGTAGGTTTTGCAACAACTGATATTCGAACCATTTCAAGAAGTTTTCTTGGTTCGTTTCCCCAGGATAATTGCCAAGTTTACTTTTTGAACGAAATATTGCTTCACAGCCCTCAATAAATCCATTTTAGTTCCCTGCATGAAGTATAATATATCTGAAAGGGGATTTCGTCTAAATTTTAGTTTAAAAACTTATTTGTATTGTAGTACAACCTTTTGCCATCTGTTTTAGTAGTTTTAACACTCTTTAGATTTTCATTTTGCCAAGAACGACCGACAGTTCCCATTTTGAAATATCCAGGTCTCACCAAGGAATGCAAACTGGTAGAGAGCATCATCCTTAGGTTGTTCATGGAATTCCACCATTTCAAAGCCACATTCGGTAGTTCCATGAGTCCACGTCGTGGATTATCCTTTATCCATTTAAATCCAAATTCTTTGAGCAATCACCTCAAACAAGTGGTACTGCCATTGAATAATTCCCTATCTTTTAGTTGGGACCACAGGGATTGAACGGTTATGTGTTATTCTAAAACCATACAGGATAAAACGTTTTTATTGGATTAATGTCTTTAATGATAAACACAGCGATCCTAAACAAACATGAAAATGGGATGTAGGGATAATGGCGCTGACTACATTCTGGTACATTCAATGGTAAAAAGATTTTGGCGGTAAATTTAAATTCCTGTGGGATCCATTAATAATAATATAATAATAAATTCAGATCCTAATTGTTTAAAACAGAACAGTTTGTTTTTACTAATAAAACCATAACTAAGTAAGAATTTAACTACAGTATCAGTAATCATTAAAATCGAGTTACCATAACAAGAAATCGAATTTACATTTAAGCTAGCAATAAAATAAAAAATAAAAACAATCACTACTTATTTATGCTAAAGAAATTCACTGTATTCATCAATATTCCACAACATTTTTTATAATTTTTCTTGCTTCTGAATTCTGAATTTTGATGTTAATCAAATATGCCTGTCAGAATAATGTCATCCGTAATCTCAAAATATCGATGAATCGATGAACAAAAGACGGCAACACAGCACCATCTCTTACAGTGACCTGGTTTAGGTCGTTACTTGCTGGCCTGTTGATTAAAATTATTACAAAGTTTTACAGTGAGGGGCGTCTAAACCCAACAAAAACAACCCTGTGCACATAAACTATTTTGTCTCAAAAGTACTGTATCATTGCATTACTTTTAGAGTTGTTTTTTTACAAATTTTATTATACAATTTGCGACGGAAACAGCCACACAAGACATGGAAATGCGTCCCTGATGACGTGCGCGTCACCGTGTTTGGCTTTAACTTTATACTAAAATATGGACATCAGCTACTGGATAGTTTGCAAAATGTCAATACTATTAACAATTTTTTATAGAATCTACTTCAGGACCCGTGACTAATGCAGATTTAGTTAATTTTTATTATTACTTGATGAGTTCACTATAGGAAAGATTATATCCAATATTGAAGGTTCCTGTAATAAATTTAGAAATGATAACATTGTGCCTTACCCTTATTATACCTTACACCACTTATATACTGAATTCGTGCATAGAGACATCCCAGTTTCCCTCTCGTTGGAAAGAACACGTGTAGTACCCATACCTAAAACTAAAACACCTCAAAGCTTCAATGAACTTAGACCGGTTAGTCTTTGCCTACATTATCAAAAATCCTTGAGCACGTTCTTACAACACAGCTAAATAATGTTTCTGTTTCCAACGATGTAATACCTAATACACACTCAGTCTTTAGGTCGAAACATAGTTGCGAGACAGCTGTTTGAAGTGTATGTGATGACAGTTCGCGCCAAGGACGAGGGTCTGTGAACGATATTGGCTTTGCTCTATTACTCTAGAGCACTCGTCTCCTTAGACCACAGTATATTATGAGCAATATTAAGGTTATGTGGGCTGAGCATTAGTGCAATAGCTCTTATTGGCAATTACTTATCTGATCGAACTCAAAGGGTAGTTGGTGATAGTACTTCATCTTTTAAAGGTTTAACATCGAGCGTCTAGGTCCATTTCTGTTCACACTTTATACATGTACTATTCCGTCTTGTATCTCCTCATGTAGTATTCATTCGTATGCGGACGGTACACAAATATATCTTTCCTTTCACCTGATTGCTATTCTCATTTACCTGATTACCTCTACCACAGATGTACACACATAACAGATTGCTAACTAGATGCCAGTATTCTAAATGCAACTGGAATACCAATACGTACAACTGGTGACCTACAAATAGGAGAAACATAACAAAAATTAATTTCTATAGTTAAAGACTCAATCCTTTGTACAAATCAGCGATATTTCTTTCTTCTGTTAGAGGGAGCCCGAATCCATCACAGGTACCTGTTTTGGTTCATGAGTAGCTCCTATCCTGTCAGATATCACTGTGTCTGTGCCTGTGCCTGTGCCTGTGCCTGTGTCTGTGTCTGTGTCTGTGTCTGTGCCTGTGCCTGTGTCTGTGTCTGTGTCTGTGTCTGTGTCTGTGTCTGTGCCTGTGTCTGTGCCTGTGCTGTGCCTGTGCCTGTGTCTGCGTCTGCGTCTGTCTGCGTCTGCGTCTGCGTCTGCGTCTGCGTCTGCGTCTGCGTCTGCGTCTGCGTCTGCGTCTGCGTCGGCGTCTGTGTCTGTGCCTGTGCATGTGCCTGTACCTGTGCCTGTTCTTGTGCCTGTGCCTGTGCATATGTCTGTGCCCCTGTCAACTCCTACGCCTGCCTGCGCGTGTGCGCGAGTGGGTGTATGGGCGAATTTGTGATTGTGCTTGTCTGCGTAAGTGTATTGGTGGGGGTGTCAACGTTGATGTGGACGTAGGCGATGGCGTGCACGTGCGCGCGATTTTTATGAGGGTCGAACGATATTTAGAATTTTGAAATCTATGAATTAGCACAAACGTGTCAAAGGATAGAAACTTTTATGTGAAATGAAACACGTCGTTGTAGCCAAAATTAAATTTTGAGAAAATTTCTGAGGTTGCAACAAAGTTCAGGCCAATATTTGTGTATCAAGATGAAATGTGGATTTATTAAAATGGTTTTAATTTCTCTCGTTGGGTGCACGATTCTGATTTCAAAAGTAATTCACCCAAAATTATAAGTGAAGGTAACATGTATCCCATTTTACAAGCGGGGTGTAATTTCAAGTTTTTGAAAAACTGCGACTATTTACTCAATTTGTGGAACGAGATCGGGATTATCATAAAACTATAAATGGGCAGGATTCAAATTTGGGTAATTAAACAGCTGGTTGATGCGTTGTCCAAACTATCCGGAAATTGTGTGGTGGTAATGGGTAACGCTCGTATCATTTGGTGCAGTTATACAAACCACCCTGATTTTCTAATAACAAAAATCAGTTGCAGAAGTAGTTGGTTACGCAGGCGTCGAAATCGAGGGCAAAATTACCAAAGGTCAACTTTGGAACAAAATTTAATCTTTTAGGTCTAGAGGAAAAAGTTATGTAGTTGATAATATTTGGATTAAGCATGGGTATGAAGTTTTACGATTGCCTCTTTACCACTGTCAATATTATCCTATTGAAATGGAATGGGGTTTTTGTAAAAATGATTACTTTATAATTTATTTAGAAAAATTGACTAAAAAAAACAGGAGCTATAGGCGCCGTTCTGGAATGTTACCGGTATTACGTAAGGGAATATAAGTCAACGTCCGAGCTGGCGTTTTCGAGAAGATCAGTTCCTCAGAAAAATCAATAAGTTAAAGTAACATTGGTGCGCATGACTATTCTCATATATGGTTTTGCTTTCAGACTGAATAGATGTGTATTACTGGGAATTCTTTACAAGGCACTGGTTGATATTTATACGTTTCTGAATGCAAATTGTTCGTGCGTGATTGATTATTTATTCTACTGAATTATCAATCCTTTAAATAATAATCAGGATTGCATCAGGATTAATTAATTACGAACGTATTTACATGAAGTTTATTTTAGTCCGCCGAAAAAACACGATAATCTTTATTATAAGAAAGCGTTTATTAAACACGTGCAAACTTCCTATGAACGAAATTTGCTCTAATTATTAGATACAGGGAATATTGAATTTATTACGGACTTATTCACTTTTGATTTAGTAAAAGTCGTTCTTATACGAGAGGTAAATCGTACATCATTTACACAATTTTGCACATTATTATAAATGATGTTTATTTCGCATTTAATTTAAATACAAAAAGACCTATTTTTAACTGTTAAAAACGAATTAAACTGAAGTGGTTAGTTTACGCGATGTCTTAGTACGGCGTAATCGAAGTTAAATAATTATGCGAATTGTTTCGGACGGAAATAATGTTTCTTATGTACACGATTATTCTCTTGATTAAAAAAGGAATAACTTTATACCTTTACATAGACTATGCGGTGTTTAATCAGTCTGTAGCTTTTTTAACTGCGGTTGATGTAATTTAACAGGCGTTTCCCGGTTAGGATGCGGAAGCAGCTTTTGGCATTAACGTTAGCGGTTGCGAGTACCTCTAGGTTTCTTGGTATTTCTTTTTGTCAGGTGTGTTAGTATAATGTTGTGTGCTACCTGATTAAATGAAGAGACGTCTAATAGAATGTGGGACTTACCCGTGCTATGCTGTTTAGACGCGTCTTCCAGGGGGTGGTATAATTACAGTGATTACCCTTCTTGCCACCGGAGTGAATGGAAGATGACTGCAGGGCGTTAGAGCCCGCCGTGACAACGTCCTGGTTTTTGTGTATGTTTGTAGAAGATGACTTCACGCTTTACAGCCCGTCGTGACAACTTCTGGTTTGTGTACGTTTGTAGAAAATGACGCCTGGTTTTACAGCCCGTTGCGACGACTTCTGATTTGTGTACTGGAAATGTGAGATAACTTCCGGGCTCTACAGTCCGTCGTCTATCTGGGTGTCGAGTGTAATGTGCATGTAATCAACTCACGTACTTTCAACCTCCGAATACGTCGGCTAGGTGATCGGTTAGCTGGAGTGGGTTCTCAAACGGCTACGAGTATCGCGACGGTTCAGGATGAACGGCAATCGTACACGACGAAACTAAGAACGGCCGGCGCGCGGTATGGATGTGTTTTCTGGGTTATCGCAAGAAGCCATCAGGATTCTGGTCAGAATTCCGGGTTCTCTTATATAACGTTATTAAGAGCAGCAGGAACGCGGTCAGGATATTCTTTATTCGATAGCGACGGCGAAACGGATCTAAGCAAGCGGTTGGTCCTGGTTTTTGTGTATGTTTGTAGAAGATGACTTCACGCTTTACAGCCCGTCGTGACAACTTCTGGTTTGTGTACGTTTGTAGAAGATGACGCCTGGTTTTACAGCCCGTCGTAACAACTTCTGATTTTTGTACTGGAAATGTGAGATAACTTCCGGGCTCTACAGCCCGTCGTCTATCTGGGTGTCTGGTGTAATGTGCATCTAATCAACTCACGTACTTTCAACCTCCGAATACGTCGGCCAGGTGGTCGATTAGCTAGAGCGGGTTCTAAGGCGACGACGAGTATCGCGACGGTTCAGGATGAACGGCAATCGTACACGACGAAACTAAGAATGGCCGGCGCGCGGTTTGGATGTGTTTTTCAAGTTATCGCAATAAGCGATCAGGATTCTGATCAGGCTTTTCAGGATTTATCGCAGTAAGCGATCAGGTTTCTGGTTAGAATTCCGGGTTCTCTTAAATAACACTATTAAGAGCAGCAGGCGTGCGGTCAGGATATTCTTTATTCGGTTGCGACGGCGGAACGGATCTACAAGAAAGCGGTCGGTGCAACAGCCCAACGCACAAGCAGGTGGTAAACTATGGACCGGATCACGCAGGAGTAGCAAGGTGTCGCGGCAAAGGCCGACGCACAAGCTCCGATTGGCACTTCTGGTCGCGACAACGGCCCCACGCACAAGCATCTCCTTTCACGTTAGCGCGTCTCGCGGTTTTATAGAGGATCCGCGGTAGGCGGGGACGGGTTCTGTGCTGGGATGCTAATGCGTGATTGGTTGATATACTGACGTGATCTCTGGCGTAAAAACATTTGATGTTTTTTGAAATCTACGTCGGAGGGGATAAAAGCATTATTTGTTGTGCAATCATGTGTAATTTTATGTAATTTGATTACTGCGGGATAATTAACAAATAATTAAGTAGAAAAATTTTGGTAAAGGCTGCTGGGTCTTTACAAAATATACTGACTTACAGAAATTGTAATTAATAGTTAGTTAGATATCGGATAGATGATAAGGTGTGAAAATGTGGTAAGGCATGCGTTGATACCAATGTATTACAAATTATATTTATATAACTTTATTGATAAATATCTAGCCTTTTTGACTATCAAATGATTTAACAATAACAATCTTACATATTTACAACTTGTTTAAGCATGTTAGCATAGTGTCTGTATAATACCGTTAAGAAGGCCCTGAACTAACAATAATAAACTTATTTTACTGCAAGGATTAATACCTAGTATCTCAAATTCGCAAACGTCTTTTCCGCAGACACTATTTAAAATCTGTCTTATGCAACCGAGCGAAAATGAAACCCTTTTCAAAATTCGGTCTAATTCTATGGTAATTTTTGTAACATCTTCACCTGATGCGGTTCCTGTAATGTTTATTAGACATTCAAGTAAAGCTATAAGTTCAATTTCAGAGTTATCGATAACTTGTACGCCACACGTATTGTCAAATCGCGCTAATGCATCTTGTACAGCTTGAATTACCTTTGGTAGGTTATTTGCTGAAATATTTTTTACACCGTCTAATAAACATTGCAAAACTTGAATTAATACATCCACTATATTATTTGTATTCCGCACAGCCAGTTCTAATGTCAAAACATAATAATATTATTGTTTTTAACAATGATAAAAAAAACTTACGTGAAGCATCTGAGAAAGATATATTGGAGAACAATACAATAATGCACGTTAAAAATATAATTGTTTTCATTGTGATGCGAGTAATAAATGCTTATGTTCGATGATGTACTCTTTTTATACTGCTTGTTATACGACTACTCATAAGAAATAATCATTTTACAAATATTTGTTAGTAGAATATAAAATCCCACATTTCTAAAACAAATACTTCTAAACAGATAGTTCAGTTTAGTTTACTAAAATCAACACTAGTCAATTCCGTAGTAGTTTACCACCAGAGTGTTATATAGGCTTAATATAAAATGTTCTAGGAAAAGCTTAGCTTCGTAATCCTTTATTTTCATTGGTAAAATATTGCAAAATTACTTAGTCTACATTATGGAGGAAAATAAATAAGTACAAAACAAACGATTAAATGAAACACAAAGACAAAAACTAGGTTACAATAAAATTATTCACTAACAGGAAACAAAAAAAAATAAAAACTTACGAAATGATACAAGGTACTTAAATAGTTGCTGCGTAATATTCTGAAATAAAAAATTTGAGTCGGCCGACTCAAAAAACTTCCCCGTATTCAATTACTTGAGTCGATTCATTAAAAAGCAAAGAAATAACAACTAAAACATAGAATATTTTCATAGATTTAATTTAATTTATTGCATTTGTAGCTTTCTTAAATACAATGTTTATTGAACTAAAAAAATTTGTCTCTTCAGATTCGAACCATTGCTCTACGCCCTATGGGTTATGATTACTCACTCCATTCCATTTGCAATCGACGACAGAAACAGTTAGCTTAACTTCTTTCATGTTTTTTAATAAATTACAATTGAAAGGGCAATAATTAATTTCATTTTTATTTGTGTCTAAAAAGTAGAAATTGGATACAATACACACCTCAACCTTCTACCAGTAGTGCGTATAGGGTGTGGCAACAGCGATCAAAGCAATAATGTGGTGTTAGACATGGAGGAGTGGAATGAACTTCTAAGATGGCATTCATATGTAGAATTACAATTCTTTTCTCTCAAGAGGTTGTAAACCAAATTGATTGGTTAAATGTAAACGAAGAAGAAGATATAGCCTATGAAGCTCGGTATTTATTACAAATGGGAAAAGATTGAAGGATATGGCAAAATTTTGAAAACTGATAGCAAACTACAACTGTTGTTCTTGCACATTCAATGTTCATAGTGTAGAAGAACTATTCAATTTAAAGGATACAATAAGCTATCTTTTGGAATTTCTTGAATCCAACAATTTAGCGTCTTTGTATGAAAAATTTATACAAGTTGTTAACTACCGTCGTTTTCGTGAAAAAGAATTCTATGGTAGTGATGATGACAACATTTATAAAGACATGGTAGATCTTATAAATGCAAAGTATAATATTAATTCACATACTATGCTTAATGGAAATTTTGTATTATCGTCCTGCTTATCTAGTACAAACCCGCTACTTTATCCATCCAGGTAAACAATAATGTTAGGTAAGTTTCCTTTTTTGGTTTCACACTTCCCTGCACATATGGTGAACATAATTTGGCGCTTAAACTGTTATCTGTTGTTAGGAAACCGTCACCAGTTCGTTAGATAACAACCACATGTTTATGAGAACCAGTTTCCTCTTTTTAGCCTGTTTATGATTTCGTTTGAGTTGTTTTTTGGGAAACTGTACTATTTTGTCCTGTGTTGAGTGGTCTTTGGGAAAATGGTACTAGTTTTTATAAACCGATACCAGTTTTAAGGAAATAAGTACCTATTCTTTAGGAATCAGTTACCTCACCCAAAAGCTAAATATCCCAATCCTGATAACGAAGGTGCTTAATTGATATTGAAATAGGTCAGCTTTATATTCTGCTTCATGGTATTCAGATCGAACTTCTAGCTTCGTTGTTTTTTCTGCTTTGCTTCAGACAGTTCTTGTATTGACTAAATGAATGAGTCAAGGTTCTTTAAGCATCCTAGCTATAAAATCAGAATACGAATGGTTCTGGTCTAAACTAAAAATGGAACAATGTAAATTATTTGTCAAAGTTACATGCTTGCCCACTTGTTTCTTTTCTCATGGTTAGGGGTTTCAAGAATGCAGATTGATAATAAAAGGCTTTCTTAGGTGCGCCTAATTCAGTAAATGGTAACTTGTTATTAGCAGAAATGACAAAAGTAGTGAAAGTAAAGAAAAAATATTACGTGTAGAAGAGAGAGAAGGAAGAGGATGGATGAATTAATAAAGAAGACTAAAGAATTAAAACTAGATTTAGAGTTGTTCGAAGTGAATAGAAAAATTAAGGAGCATCAGGTTAGCAAGACATCAAAGACAGCATAATAAAGCATGTGTAATTTTTAATCATTAGTCTTGATAGATAATGTACGTAAGAAATTGTGTGTTTAGAAGAAGATATAAAGGAAAGATGAAATACAAATTTAGTGAAAATTAAGCAGCAATATAAATTGCTAATTTGATGTGTACTCAAGTGTCTAGAAGCAAAAAGTGAAAACGATATGTAATTGTGTAATGTGTATTACTTGATTTTATTACCTACCGACCAGCAGCATTCTTGCTTCCAAGTCTTCAACATTATTAACAGGCATGGGATAAATTAAACTAAGCATGGTACCCCAAAAGAAAAAAAAATCAATTGGATGTTACCGGGTAACCTAGGTGGCCATGGTTGTGGTCCAAATTGGCCTATTCTACGGTTAGAATACTCTGTATCGAGGTGATCACGTACTGCAATGGAAGCGTGAGAGGGTGCTCTATCATGCATAAAATACATTTCGACGGTCTACTAATAGCAATTTATCGCGGATAAGTGAGTTTGACGTATTCATTTGAGACAGAATTTCTTTACCTGTCTTAAAAATTTACGTAAGATTATATTGGTTACACATGCGTATGAGTTTGAATGAAATATTTCGATTTTTATTTTCTAATAGGTGTTTCCACCACATAAGTTAAAAGTTCGGGACATCTTTTAAATTCTATAAATTGTGTAATTCAGGTTCAATTGGGTTGGTTGAGGTGTTGAAATACTCGATGTGGTATGCAGCAATAAAATGTGTGTATTATTGCAAAACTTATGAGAATTATATGTATTATTATAATAATTATAATCCTTTATACTAACATTTTGTTTTATTGACTTTATTTTTAAAACATTGCATTATCCCTAGAGGACGTTTGGAATAAACTTAATATTTACCCAACAAAATGTTAAGTATCTAACATCGTTTTTCACGGCTATAACTGCCATATTTCATGCTCCAAATAAAAGAAATGAGATTATAACTAGATCAACTGAATCATTTTCTTGTTTTATTTACAAGGTTAAAAGTAAAATTTTATTTATTCATAATAATATATTTCAATACAATTTTAATAAATATTAACTAATTATTGTGTTTACTTGTACTAATCCACACGATTCATATGAGTTAGATGAAATTAGTGATTATCTAAAATCTAAAATACTCACAAAGAAATTTATCATTAGAGCAAACAACAAAATAAGTCCCGGGTGTAAACGATAGTTATTTATTGCCAAAGCAGTCAATGAAGCTAAAAATACCAAACAATTGCAAGAGACAGCACCATAATCGTATGATGGAATAATGATTCCCATAGGAACACTTGTATAAGCAAACGTGTATAAACTCTAATAAAAGGTATCTTGAAGTCTACACAGTAGAATTAAGAACATGTGTTAATGGCTAATCCTGGTAAACATCAGTAAAAGGAGACCATACGATTGGAATTTCTTGAATCTTTAATTTCTCTCGTTGGGTGCACGATTCTGACTTCAAAAGTAATTCATCCAAAATTATAAGTGAAGATAACATGTATCCCATTTTACACGCGGGGTATAATTTAAAGTTTTTGAAAAACTGCGACTATTTACTCAATTTGTGGAATGAGATCGGGATTATCATAAAACTATAAATGCGGGCCGGTTTCAAATTTGGGTAATTAAACAGTTGCAGAAGTAGTTGGTTACACAAGGGTCGAAATTGAGGGCAAAATTACCAAAGGCCAACTTTGGAACAAAATTTAATCTTTTAGGTCTAGAGGAAAAAGTTATGTAGTTGATAATATTTGGATTAAGCATGGGTATGAAGTTTTACGATTGCCCCATTACCATTGTCAATATTATCCTATTGAAATGGAATGGGGTTTCTGTAAAAATGATTACTTTATAATTTATTTAAAAAAATTAACTAAAAAAACAGGAGCTATAGGCGCCGTTCTGGAATGTTACCGGTATTACGTAAGGGAATATAAGTCAACGTCCGGGCTGGCGTTTGCGAGATGTTCAGTTCCTCAGAAAAGTCAATAAGTTAAAGTAATATTAGTGCGTATGTCTATTCTCATATATGGTTTTGCTTTCAGTCTGAATAGATGTGTATTACTGGGAATTCTTTACAAGGCACTGGTTGATATTTATACGTTTCTGAATGCAAGTTGTTCGTGCGTGATTGATTATTTATTCTAATGAATTATCAATCCTCTAAATAATAATCAGAATTGCATCAGGATTAATTAATTACGAACGAATTTACATAAAGTTTATTTTAGTTCGCCGAAAAGACACGATGATCTTAAGAAAGCGTTTATTAAACACGTACAAATTTCCTATAAACGAAATTTTCTCTAATTATTAAATACAAGGAATATTGAATTTATTACGGACTTATTCACCTTTGGTTTAGCAAAAGTCGTTCTTATACGCGAAGTAAATCGTACATCATTTACACAATTTTGCTCATGATTATAAACGATGGTTATTTCGCATCTAATTTAAATACAAAAAGACCTATTTTTAATTGTTAAAAACGAATTAAACTGAAGTGGTTAGTTTACGCAATGTTTTAGTACGGCGTAATCGAAGTTAAACATTTATGCGAATTGGGAAATACCATTTCTTATGTACACGATTATTCTCTTGATTAAAAGAGGAATAACTTTATGCCTTTATATAGACTTGCGGGAGATCGTTAGGAACTATGCGGTGCTCAATCAGTCTGTAGCGTTTTTAACTGCGGTTGATGTAATTTAACAGGCGTTTTCCGGTTAGGGTACGGAAGCAGTTTCTGGAATTAACGTTAGCGGTTGCGAGTACCTCTAGATTTCTTGGTATTTCTTTTTGTCAGGTGTGTTAGTATAATGTTGTGTGCTGCCTGTTTAAATGCAGAGACGTCTAATAGAATCTGGGACTAACCCGTGCTATGCTGTTTAGACGCACCTTACAGGGGGTGGTATAATAACAGTGATTACCCTTCTTGCCACCGGAGTGAATGGAAGATGACTGCAGGGCGTTAGAGCCCGCCGTGACAACGTCCTGGTTTTTGTGTATGTTTTTAGAAGATGACTTCACGCTTTACAGCCCGCCGTGACAACTTCTGGTTTGTGTACGTTTGTAGAAGATGACGCTTGGTTTTACAGCCCGTTGCGACGACTTCTGATTTGTGTACTGGAAATGTGAGACAACTTCCGGGGTCTACAGCCCGTCGTCTATCTGGGTGTCTAGTGTAATGTGCATGTAATCAACTCACGTACTTTCCACCTCCGAATACGTCGGCTAGATTATCGGTTAGCTGGAGCGGGTTCTCAAGCGGCGACGAGTATCGCGACGGTTCAGGATGAACGGCAATCGTACACGACGAAACTAAGAACGGCCGGCGCGCGGTCTGGATGTGTTTTCTGGGTTATCGCAAGAAGCGATCAGGATTCTGGTCAGAATTCCGGGTTCTCTTATATAACGCTATTAAGAGCAGCAGGAACACGGTCAGGATATTCTTTATTCGATACCGACGACGGAACGGATCTAAGCAAGCGGTAGATAAAGACTGCTGGGTCTTTACAAAATATACAGACTTACAGAAATTGCAATTAATAGTTATTTAGACATCGGAAGTGGACTTTACTTTTGGGAAGATGATAAGGTATGAAAATGTGGTAAGGCATGCATTGATACTAATGTATTACAAATTATATTTATATAACTTTATTGATAAATATCTAGCCTTTTGGACTATCAAATGATTTAACAATCTTACATATTTACAACTTGTTTAAGCATGTTAGCATAGTGTCTGTATAATACCGTTAAGAAGGCCCTGAACTAAAAATAATAAACTTATTTTACTGCAAGGATTAATACCTAGTATCTCAAGTTTGCAAACGTCTTTTCCGCAGACACTATTTAAAATCTGTCTAATGCAACCGAGTGAAAATGGAACCCTTTTCAAAATTCGATCTAATTCTATGGTAATTTTTGTAACATCTTCACCGATTGCGGTTCCTGCAATGTTTATTAGACATTCAAGTAAAGCTATAAGTTCAATTTCAGAGTTATCGATAACTTGTACGCCACACGTATTGTCAAATCGCGCTAATGCATCTTGTACAGCTTGAATGACCTTTGGTAGGTTATTTGCTGAAATATTTTTTACACCGTCTAATAAACATTGCAAAACTTGAATTAATACATCCACTATATTATTTGTATTCCGCACAGCCAGTTCTAATGTCAAAACATAATAATGTTATTGTTTTTAACAATGATAACAAAACTTACGTGAAGCATCTGAGAAAGATATATTGGAGAAAATACAATAATGCACGTTAAAAATATAATTGTTTTCATTGTGATGCAAGTACTTAATGCTTATGTTCGATGATGTACTCTTTTTATACTGCTTGCTATACGACTACTCATAAGAAATAATTATTTTACAAATATTTGTTAGTGGAATATAATATCCTACATTTCTAAAACAAATACTTCTAAACAGATAGTTTAGTTTACTGCATTATTCTTGTTTTTTCTAGGAATTGGTAGACGGTCATTATATATTTTGTTATTATAGAGTGACATTTTCCTTATTTTCTTCAGTTAATCGCTAAAATCAACACTAGTAAATTCCGTAGTAGTTTACCACCAGAGTGTTATATAGGCTTAATATAAAATGTTCGCTTCGTAATCCTTTATTTTCATTGGTAAAATATTGCAACATTACTTAGTCTATATTATGGAGGAAAATAAATAAGTACAAAACAAACGATTAAATGAGACACAAAGACAAAAACTAGGTTACAATAATATTATTCACTAACAGGAAACAAAAAAAAATAAAAAACTTACGAGCTGATACAAGGGACTTAAATAGTTGCTGCGTAATATTCTGAAATAAAAACTTTGAGTCAGCCGACTGAAAAAAACTTCCCTGCATTCAATTACTTGAGTAGATTCATTAAAAAGCAAATAAATTTTAATTTAATTTAATTTATTGCATTTGTAGCTTCCATTTGCAATCGACTACAGAAACAGTTGGCTTAACTTCTTTCATGTTTTTTTAACAAATTACAACTGAAAGGGCGATAATCAATTTCATTTTTATTTGTGTTTATGAGGTAGTCTAAAAAGTAGAAATTGGATACAGTACACACCTCAATCTTCCACTAGTAGTGCGTATAGAATATGGCATCAGCGATCAAAGCAATAATGTGGTGTTAGACATGAAGGAGTGGAATGAACTTCTAAGTTGGCATTCATATGTAGAATTATAATTCTTTTCTCTCAAGAAATTGAAAACCAAATTGATTGATCAAATGGAAACGAAGAAGAAGATATAACCTATGAAGCTTGGTATTTATTACAAATGGTAAATGATTGAAGGATATGACAGAATTTTCAAAACTGATAGCAAACTACAACTGTTGTTCTTGCACATTCAATGTTCATAGTGTAGAAGAACTAATCGATTTAAAGGATACAATAAGCTATCTTTTGGAATTTCTTGAATCCAACAATTTAGCGTCTTTGTATGAAAAATTTATACAAGTTAACTACCGTCGTTTTCGTGAGAAAGAATTCTATGGTAGTGATGATGACGATATTTATAAAGACATAGTAGATCTTATAAATGCAAAGTATAATATTAATTCACAAAACACTATGCTTAAGGGAAATTTTGTATTATCGTTCTGCTTATCTAATATATAGCATTTACTAAACGTTATCTTAATAAAGAAATATTAATGACTATGAATCGTTTTCTTTTTGTCTCAATTTAAGTATAAACCCGCTACTTTATCCATCCAGGTAAACAATAATGTTAGGTAAGTTTCCTTTTTTAGTTTCACACTTCCCTGCACATATGGTGAACATAAGTTGGAGCTTAAACTGTTATTTGTTGTTAGGAAACCGTCACCAGTTCGTTTGATAACAACCACATGTTTCTGAGAAACAGATTCCTCTTTTTAGCCTGTTTATGATTTCTTTTGAGTTGTTTTTTTGGGAAACTGTACTATTTTGTTCTGTGTTGAGTGGTCTTTGGGAAAATGGTGCTCGTCTTTATAAACCGATACCAGTTTTAAGGAAATCAGTACCTATTCTTTAGGAATCAGTAACGTCACCCAAAAGCTAAATATCCCAATCCTGATAACGAAGGCGCTTCATTGATATTGAAATAGGTCAGCTTTATATCCTGCTTCATGGTATTCAGATCGAACTTCTAGCTTCGTTGCTTTTTCTGCTTTGCTTCAGACTGTTCTTGTATCGACTAAATGAATGAGTCAAGGTTCTTTAAGTATCCTAGCTATAAAATCAGAATACGAATGGTTCTGGTCTAAACTAAAAATGGAACAATGTAAATTATTTGTCAAGGTTACATGCTTGCCCACTTGTTTCTTTTCTCATGGTTAGGGGTTTCAAGGATGCAGATTTATAATAAAAGGCTTTCTTGGGTGTGCCTAATTCAGTAAATGGTAACTTGTTATTGCAGAAATGACAAAAGTAGTGAAAGTAAAGAAAAAATATTACGTATAGAAGAGAGAGAAGGAAGAGGATGGATGAATTAATAAAGAAGACTAAAGAATTAAAACTAGATTTCGAGTTGTTCGAAGTGAACAGAAAAATTAAGGAGCATCAGGTTAGCAAGGCATCAAAGACCGCATAATAAAGCATATGTAATTTTTAAAAATTAGTCTTGATAGATAATGTACGTAAGAAATTGTGTGTTTAGAAGAAAATATAAAGGAAAGATGAAATACAAATTTAGTGAAAATTAAGCAGCAATATAAATTGCTAATTTGATGTCTACTCAAGTGTCTAGAAGCAAAAAGTGAAAACTAAATTTAGTGAAATACGTTTAAAAAAATATATTTTAACATGTCTTATATTTGTCTGTAATAATAAATGAAGCTAGTAATATTAAAATACGCTTGTAATTTTGAAATATATTGTCCATATTGTAATGTATGACATGAAATAAAACAAATGTTATAGAATGATATGTAATTGTGTAATGTGTATTACTTGATTTTATTACCTACCGACCACCAGCATTCTTGCTTCCAAGTCTTCAACATTATTAACAGGCATGGGATAAATTAAACTAAGCATGGTAGCCCAAAAGAAAAAAAATCAATTGGATGTTACCGGGTAACCTAGGTGGCCATGGTTGCGGTCCAAATTGGCCTATCCAACGGTTAGGATACTCTGTATCGAGGTGATCACGTACTGCAATGGAAGCGTGAGGGGTGCTCCATCATGCATAAAATACATTTCGACGGTCTACTAATAGCAATTTATCGCGGATAAGTGTGTAATATTTGCCGAGGTCAGTAGAAGACGGGCACTTGCCGCTATATTGGATTTTGACGTCACAAGACCGCCCACGTGGGCGACCGCATTTTCAACCCCTAATTATTTTTTATTAGCTTACGTGTAGGACGTATTTTTTCACCCCTATTTTTACACACCCCCGTGTGAGACCGTATTTTCTACCCTTTCTTTTCGGAGGCCCTTTTCAACCCTAATTATTTTTACTCGCTTTCGTATAGGACGTGTATTTGCACCTGTATTTTATGACAGCTCACGTGTAGGACGTGTTTTTTCACCCCATTTTATGACAACTCACGTATAGGACACGTATTTTCTACCCTTTCTTTTCGAGGGTCAACCCTTATTAGTCTTTTTTGCACATGCTCACGTGGGGGCTGGTCTTGGTGCTGGGGCTCGACCTGGAGCTGAACTTGAACTTGGACTTGGGGTTGGTCTTAGGGTTATTTTTGATGGTCATCTAACTAAGGTCCTTTTGAAGAGCAGTGCCCCTGGAGGTTAGGCAAATGCACACGTATACAATGTTGGAAATTGCATAATTAATAAGATATTATTATTAAAACTGTCGTTCATATTGCTTTAAAATGGTCAAATGTTATTGGATGATCTTTTACCTATACGAGAAAACGTTGTATTTCTAATAAGGAGGTTCTTGTAAGACACGTGTAGGGCTTTGCAATTTGTTCTCGGGCGTTCGCCCCCTTGCCGGAGATGGTGTGGGAACCCTAACCTTATAAGATAAGTGTACAGCTTAGCCTCTATCGTGGTCCCCTTGGTGCAATTGTATGCGGGTTCTAACTTAATCTTACAGCTGTAGGCCTTCGCCCCATCATACAAAATTGTATTTTAATAAGGAGGTTGTTGTAAGGCAGGACTTGTATCAGGGTCTGCGCCCTGGCTCCTCTGAGTTAAAATTGACTTTACCGCCATCTAACGGCATAGAGACTAATGAACATTTTCTATAATAGAAGATGATAATGCACACCTCTCTCTTGCTCTATCTTGTTTCTCTCTCTCACCCTCTCTCTTCCTCACACACACACACACACATACACACAAACAAATCAATTAATTAATCAATCTCAAACAAATCACGCTCGATCACCAGATCAATCTCAGTCAATCAACCAAAATTATGTCTTACAGTTTGCGGAAACCAGATTACAGTTCAAACTGAATACATTAAAGTCTAATTAAATATGACGTGAAATAATAAATCATTTTTACCC
>JARFJB010002375.1:4118960-4181460 GCA_036346205.1 Vesta saturnalis | reverse complement strand
ACGGTTATGTTGTAATAGTTTATTAACAAGTCAGTAAAATCTCTAATGTCCGCTGATGTTGGCTCATAAACAGGAGAATACATTATAATAATGCTCACTCGATGACAGTTACACTTTAAAGAGCGAAACACACGAGAAACGAGTACGCAGCTAGCCTTGGGCCTTGTGCGCAAGCGTGCTCGTCAATGTTCGGGTAGAATCGGTTATCTTCGGGGAATGTCTGAAGTATTGACCTAACCACACTCTAATATCGCCCCTAGGGACATGTTTATAAATCTAAACGCCTCTTTTATGATCGAGGTATTTTCTCCTAAGAGAGGTGTGCATTATCAGCTTCTATTATAGAAAATGTTCATTAGTCTACATGCCGTTAGATGGCGCTAAAGTTAATTTTAACTCAGAGGGGCCAGGGCGCAGACCCTGATACAAGTCCTGCCTTACAAGAACCTCCTTATTAGAATACAATTTTTTATGACGGGGCGAAGGCCTACAGCTGTAAGATTAAGTTAGAACCGCATAATTGCACCAAGGGGACCACGATAGGGGCTAAGCTCTACACTTATCTTATAAGGTTAGGGTTCCCACACCATCTCCGGCCAGGGGGCGAACGCCCGAGAACAAATTGCGAAGCCCTACACGTGTCTTACAAGAACCTCCTTATTAGAAATACGTTTTCTCGTATAGGTAAAAGATCATCCAATAGCATTTGACCATTTTAAAGCAATATGATCGATAGTTTTAATAATAATATCTTATTAATTATGCAATTTCCAACATTGTATGCGTGTGCGTTTGCCTAACCTCCAGAGGCACTGCTCTTCAGTTCTTCTACAAGGTTAAAAGTAAAATTTTATTTATTCATAATAATATATTTGAATACAATTTTAATAAATATTAACTAATTATTGTGTTTACTTGTACTAATCCACACCATTCATATGAGTTAGATGAAATTAGTGATTATGTAAAATCTAAAATACCCACAAAGAAATTTATCATTAGAGCAAACAACAAAATAAGTCCCGGGTCCAAATGATAGTTATTTATTGCCAAATCAGTCAATGAAGAAATGCCAAACAATTGCAAGAGACATAGCACCATAATCGTATGATGGAATAATAATTCCCATAGGAACACTTGTATAAGCAAACTTGTATAAACTCTAATAAAAGGTATCTTGAAGTCTATACAGTAGAATTAAGAACATGTGTTAATGGCTAATCCTGGTAAACATCAGTAAAAGGAGACCATCCGATTGGAATTTCTTGAATCTTACAATCTAGTGTGTTTCTATGAAAAGTTTGTATAACAAAATGTTAAGTATCATCGTTTTTTCGTATTTGTGGAATTGCCTTATATGCCTACAACTTTCTATACAACTTTAATTGCCATAAAGAGATAATTTCCATTACTACGCAGGTGTGTTCGGATCAGAGACATACATAAAAGATGTAATTCAGCATTTCTCTCACACAGTTTCTCTGTGTATTATTAAATAATTAATCTGATATATTGATCTGGTGTTTAAAAATTTCCAGTTTAATTTGTAATGCATTGTATGTAGAAGACATTGATGGAAATTTTACACTAAGGTAACTAATAATATAATATAATATAATACTAATAATAGAATAATAGGTTAATACGATTTCTTTATTATTAAACAAGAATTTATTATTTAAAAGCCGATAAAATAAAATGTTAGTATAAAGGATTATAATTATTATAATAATAAATATAATTCTCATAAGTTTGTGCAATAATACACACATTTTGTTTCTGAATACCTCAGCGAGTAATTTCCACACCTCGACATCAGTAAAACGAGACCATACGATTTGCCACATTTTATCTCAATGTGCACTGATATTGATGTAAAAATTTTTTAACGTTATTATTATTAATTATAATATATCTGAATACAATTTTAAACTAGACTATTGTGTTTCCTGTTCCATTGATAAGGGAAAAAATTTCAATGTTTCATATTAATGTACCTGCCTTAAAAATTGTATTACTAAATTACGCAATATCAGATTTGTTGTAACACGTAAAATCTCGTTCACTATGAAAAATAATTAGCTAGAAGGTCGATACATTTAAGACAAAAATGATATATCGATTTACTTTTTTTTGTAGAATGAAGAAATATTTTAATTTTAATTTTTTAAAAGATATTTGCATCACATACGTCATAAGTTCGGAAAATCTTTTAAATGCGTAACCCCAAAAAGATGATAAAAAATCATGCAATATGTAATATGTTCTCACGGCTAGACTTGCTTAAACAGGTGTTTTATTCCTGTGAGAACGTTTTTTTTTATTGAGACAGTTTATCATGCCAACAAGCACTTCCACTTATTGATAATTTTGTTAACGTTAACATATTTACTTACATATAGTCTCAGAATGTTTATTCTATCATTTAGTTATGTACATACATCTAAAAGAAAAATGACTTCATTGAATAAACACGAAAAAATTATCACTCATCAAAAAAAATCTAATATTTTGTATAATGTTTTGGTGCAGCCGGCATCATTAGACCCACTCCCGATGTATGCGCTTAATGAACAACAAGAAGATATACCAATTATATCAATCCGTCATAGTGGTGTGGAGGAGATTTCGATAAATTCTTCGAAAAGTAAATGCACTATATAATTTAAAGTTTTTCTTCATAATAATTTAATTATGGATAGATACATTACTAATTCAACCAATCCATTATTATTTTTCTAGCATTACACATACAGCAACTATGACATCACTACCGCTAACAGCACCACATCCACTTCAATATGTCGAGAGAGATTTCTTCGGTAGATTCTTTGAAACGTAAGTACACTTAATATAATTTAAAGTTTTTCGTAATAATTTACTTATGGATAGCTACATTACTAATTTTCTCAATTATTATTTATCTAGCATTACCACCACCGGCAGAACCAGTCCCACTTCAATACGGGTGCAATAACCATTCAATAGTTCAAGAAAAAAAGTGTGAGGTTGTTACAAAACATTTTTTATCCACGCTAAATTAAATATACGCCCCCCAAGTGAAATTTAGTATATTCAATTTTATTCCTAATAAATTTTAATAATTAATGACAATTAAACATGCTGTCTAATTCTGTTGCCTATAAAATCTATTTTTATACTTATTTTTTTCATATTTGTGAGACGAAAGACAATATCGGCTTACGGTTTTCACCAATCTTAAGTTAAAAATAATTAAACCCTTATATTTAAAATTTTCGAGAAAATTGCAAAAATTTACGGTTTTGTCACAGAACGCTATCTACCGACTAGAAAAAAACTAATCCGACAATGTGAATATCTCAAACGAGACTCAGTTTATAAAAATCGGTTGAATTAAAATGAAGTTATGGCATTTTTTTCAAGGGAACAGACCTCTCCCCCTCCCCTCATTAAACAAAATAGAGAAAAATGCAAAAAAAGAAGATGTTTCTAAGATTATGTAGTTTATAATAAAACTATTTTAGACATACCTTGATAACGCCGATTTAAGAAAAAAAGCCGCTTTTCTAATATAGTGTTGGCGTACACCCCCTAGCGGGCATCGCAGGAACTTGAAATTAATTTCTCTTGGCCTATTAGTATTTTTTTCCAATGTTGCCAAATTGACAGTTCCCGAGATATAGCCGGCGTTCATTCTTAGTTGGCCACCTGGTACATAACTAAATGTTGGAATAAAAAGAGTTGAGTTTTTTAATTTTTTTTACTTCTAATATTTGTGATAAGATATTCCCAGGTTCCTTCAACCCTTCATGAATCCCAAGATGCTAAAAAGTGAAGTGATAGCTACATTAGGAAAATAATTTGAAAACGCTTAAATATATTGTTAGTAAATTCAACCCTTAACATGAAATAAAATGTTAGCATATAGGATTATAATTATTATAATCATAAATACAATTCTCATAAGTTTTTGCAATAATACACAAATTTTGTTTGCGCATACCACATCGAGTATTTCAACACCTCAACCAACCAAATTGATCCTGAATTACACAATTTATAGAATTTAAAAATCTTCCGAACTTTTAACTTACGTGATGGAAATACCTTTTAGAAAACATAACTCGAAATATTTCATCCAAACTCATTCGGATGTGTAAATGATAGCTGTTTTGAAATCTGGATCTTTAGCTTTTTTGAGTGATGTAGTTGAATTACATGTCTGAAATTCATTAATTAAGTAGTAGTATAACACATTTTCTAAATAAAATTTTACTGTAAAATCACTCTGAATTATACTTTGTGCATATTGTTTTTAAGAAAAAATGCATTTATCTTAAGTAATATCTTGCATTATCTACCAATATAATTTTACGTAGAATTTTTAAGACAGGTAAAGAAATTCGCTGTCTCTAGTTTCTAGTAATGAATGAATGAATACGCCAAATTACAGGAAATGTGTAATTTACATTACAGTGTTTGGTACTTTTAATATACGATTGACCTCGGCAAGTAATGCGCACGTATCCGCGACAAACAGCTATAAGTAGACGTCGAAATGTATTTTATGCGTGATGGAGCTTCTCCTCACGCTGCTATTGCAGTACGCCAACACCTCGATACCGAGTATCCTAACCATTGGATAGGCCAATTCAGACCAAGACCATGGCCACCTAGGTCACCTGATGTCAATCCAATTTATTTTTTCTTTTGGGGTACCATGCTTAGTTCGATTCGTTCCATGCCTGTTAATAATATTGAAGGCTTGGAAGCAATTCTGGTACTGGTAGGTAATGAAATCAAGCAATACACATTGCAGAATTACATATCATTCTATAACAAGCTTATTTTAACATTACGAGCTTCATTTATTATTATATACAAATAAAAGACATGTTAAAATGATTTATTTTTTTAAGCGTCTTTCACTAAATCTACCTTTCACTTTTTGTTGAATTTTTTGCTTTTAGACACTTGAGTAGATATCGAATTAACGATATATTGCTTCTTAATTTTCACTAAATTTGTATTTCACCTTTTCTGTATATTTTCTTCTAAACACACATACACACACACACACACACACACACACACACACACGCACACGCACACGCACACGCACACACCCACACCCACACACACACACACACACACACACAGCAACACGCATCACGCAACACGCATCACGCATCACGCATCACGCAACACACAACACAACACACAACACAACACACACACACACATGCACAGCACACACAGCACACACACACACAACAAACACCCCACACACGCACGCGCGCGCTAGAGAAATGTTAACGTCATTTAAGTCCGTCTCCAATTTTATTACAGAATAGTATATATTAATAGAGTTAATCGTGTTATTTATTGCAATTAACATGTCTGAAGACTTCAATATTGATGAAGTATTTGAAGAATCACTTCGAGCACTGGTTAATGTTTGTGAAAAAAGTGGAAATTTAAAAAACAGTTTACGTCAAACTCCAAACCTCAAAATTGATAGAAAATTGACATATTCGGAAACTGTCAAAAATATTTCAAATACAAGTGAAAATAAAAAATTTAAAGTGTTCGTAAAATCTAAGGCAGATCAATCTGTTGATTTAATAAAGACGCAAATTAAATCTAAAGTGAACCCTACTGAACTACAAATTGGCATTAATACATTTAAATCTTTAAGAGATGGTAGAATTTTGATTGAATCTGAAACCCAAAAGAGGCAGAATTACTGCAAAATAAAATAAATGAAGTTTGTGAAATCATTTGAAGCTGTTTATTCAAAGTTAAGAGATCCTCAAATGATTATATATAACATTCCGGAAGAAATAAGTTTAGAAAGTGCGAAAGAAATTATAAATTTACAAAATCCTGAATTAAATTTAAACGAGGATTTACTTATTCCAAAAGCCATTTTTACAAGTAAAAGAAAATTGTCAAATTTAATAGTTGAAGTTAACTCTACAGCAAGATTAAAATTATTAAACAAGAAGTTGAAATTGGGATGGAGTATTTGTAAAATTGAGGATTATATAAATGTAAATAGATGTTTTAAATGTTCTAAATTTAATCATAGGGCAAAAGATTGCAAAGGTGAAACAATTTGCCCTATGTGTGCAGAAAATCACAGTCTTAGAGAATGTAAGGCAGTACAGGAGGAACATAAATGTATTAATTGCGTAAATAGGAACAAATACGCGAAAAATGAAAAAATTAATGAAAATCATTCTGCCCTAGACAAAAATTGTCCATGTTATGTAGACATTGTACGGAAGCATCAAGAAAATACTAAATATTAGATAATGGCATCTTTAGATACCTACTATTTATTATTGTCTTGCATAGTAGTTAATGTATTAATTTTACTGTCGTGTTAGTTAATAAGTTTTTATTTCTTAGGCAGTTAGGTAATTTCATAGTAACGTATGAATATTATTATCACTGTTGATATGTATATGATGAACACTTAGTTAAATTGATGATATAATAGTTAGAGATAATAGTTTTAAGTATATTATAAAAGGATAATTATGCATGTAATATGATAATGGAGCATGCTGAATAAAGATTATTAAAAAAAAAAAAACACCCACACACCCACACACCACACACCCGCACGCACGCACGCACGCACGCACGCAAGCGCGCGCGCACGCGCACGCACACGCACACGCACACGCACACGCACACGCACACGCACACACACACACACACACACACACACACACACACACACATCAAGTGCTTGGGAAAAATTAATGACAAATGGTTTCGGCTCAAGTGCGAAAACAGTTCTTTACGCATATAGACGGAAGCAAAGCTTGCTCGAAATTTTTAATAACTCACGCTCAGGAGCTGATTACATAACTGTAAGATTGACATCTTCTTTTATTTTTTAATTCATTTACCTTTTATAATGTCTTTAACGGATTACCGGTGTCCGTTTCGTTAAGGTGAATGCAAACGAGGCCACCACAGAGCAAAAATTCTTACTTTAACATATCTGCGATATTTCTAATCTAATATTGAACAGACAGTTTAACTATAGTACAAGAATTTTTATAATTTGAACTATAGGTCTGTTCATTAAGAATTATTCTACAGGTAAATGTTGATGTTAAAATGATTGTAAGATATACGGCAAGTATATGAACACAAAACACTTCTTTTCAAAGAAGTTTTATTGCTGCACCAATTTTACTTAAAACGTATGACAATTATAAATCACTAACCTATACACAGATTATGCAAATATGTTCACGTAGTCAAATTGTGTTAAAGTTCGTTTATTAAAATAAGTTTTTTAAAATACTTATGCTTCTAAATATTTCATTTTATAACATATTTTCAACTTATTGCAAATTTAATAAGCTTAAATATTTGCATCTATTTTAATTTACACCAAGCAAATGACAGGGTATCCCGTCTAAAACAGCAAGAAGCTTTTCTACTAGAAATAATAAACTTATCTGACCACAGAAGCTTTTGTTCAGTATTGTCCTTCTGCAAACGGTAGACCTACAGATCTCATTTAAAACCTTTTTAATACAGTCAAGAGAATATGAAATAGTTTTTAAAGCGATGTCTAATTACTTGGCAATTTTTGTAAGAGCTTGACTTGAGACGGTACCTGTAATGTTAATTAAACATTGAAGTAAAGCTATGAGTTCAAGTGAATCATAGTTGATAATTTCTACATCGCACGTATGTTCTAACCGTGCTAATGCATCTTGTACCGCTTGAATTATATTTGGTAGATTGTTGGCTAAATGTTTTTTATACATTCTAAAACCAGGATTAGTGCATCCGGTGCATTGGGTGGGTTGGTAACCCGCAACGCTAATTCTACAGTAAAAACATAAGATTATTACTTTTTTAAATAATTTTCAAAGAACTTACCAGCAGCATGTGAGAAAGATACATTGGAGAAAAATACAGTAACACACGTGATAAATATGATCGTCTTCGTTCTGGTGCAGGTACTGCACTGTCTCACAATGGCACTGTGTAATTTAAAACGCTTTTTATACTGCCTGGTATCTAACTATTATTGAACAAAAAATATTATACACATATTTGTTAGAAAAATGAAATTTCTTACTTTTATTACTAAGAATGGTTTGGTAAATAATATTTAAGCACAATTATTGTATGTAATTAATGTTGGACATTAACTGTATTTAATTAGTAATTAAGTGAGTTTTGCAGGGGAAGTAACTTTCCCCTCAATCCCATGTGGGACTTATGGATGTTGGGAATCTATCACTACGGTTGAAGCATCTTCGACAAAAACATGTTCCTTTCTTCTTTCTATGATACTTACAATTCCATATTACAAACATTTTTACTGACGTAAGAAATGATTATTTGGAAATAATTTAAACCAAAGAAATGGTCAATAAATCACGCCCTACCAAAGATCATTATTGAGGATATGTTTGATTGTTTATAAATGATATGGATAACTTATTTCTATTTAATTAAGATTTTATTAATAAAAACCCCATGTGACCAAAACTTTACACTCACACACTTTTGTCGTTTAGGGTTTTCTAGAAGGTATAATATTTAATCTACTTATTTATCGTTACTTAAATAAAATAGCGATTTTCAGATGCATGTACCTAAATGTTGCAGCAGGCTTATTATTTGTTTTCATATTTATCTATATCTGACATTTTCATTCATCAAATGTCTTACTCTTGATTGAAAAAGATGTGTAATTTCCATGGAAATGTACAATGTTTGAAAAATTTTCGTTCACACGACCCAACTCAAACGCAGAATAATTCCGACACTAAATCATTCAATTTTGAAATGTTACTTATTAGCTGTGCATGATGCACAGTTAATCAGTACTAGTTAAATCACTAGGATTATTTTTAAGTCATTGCACTTGTTAAATATAAATTTTTAACGTTTGTTTATAACTTTACAGTTGAATCTAGAGGCTCCTGAACCCATTGTAAATATTTAGAGATATTAAGATAAATGTATTGTTCTTATCATGTACATATAAATTTCTGAGTTTGTTTTGTTTTAAAATATTTGAGTTAATGTGTTTAACACATTTGTTGTCTTCAGTTTAAAATGGTATGTAATATAATAAGTGAGGTAAATGACCTATTTCATACGAGTATATTATTACGATCACGAGCGAGCAATTTTGTCGTACTTTAAACGAATGCGTAATAGGTAACTGGTTGGCTAGTTACCTTAAAACTAAACAAACTAACCTCAATTATTATAAGTTTTGTTATGAACGAATAGGTTCAAATGAAAATATGTCATTAAAAATTATTAATAATTTTTTAAATACATAAACAAAAAGTTTACCTCGTAGGTTCAAACCCTACTCGAGGTACACTTTTTACTTATGCATTTAAGAAAATTATTAAGAATTTTTAAATTACACTTGATATAAAAAAACATTTTTGTATTTCGAAGTAATGAAATTTATTAAATAATTGTTGCAGTTTACAATAATGTTCTATGGTTTTTAACACTGAGTTGAATGGTATAGATACATATGTGGGTTTTGAGGTCGTTAGGTTCAAATTAACTGATTTAATAGATTCTATGTACTAAATTGTAGTGGTAGTTGAAGCTTTATTAAACACAGAATTGCAGGCGCAAGTGCACCCGCACGCGCGCACACACACCTACACACCCACATATCACACACCCACACACACACACCCACGCGCACACGCACGCGCCCCTGGTGGGTTTTCTACCATAATCAAAGTGCAATGAATTTATTTCTTTTTGAAGGGGATTTGAGAGATTGTATTGTAATTACGATTTACTTTTAGTTGTCTCGGAGAAAGGAAAGAAACAATTCTATCTTGATAATTAGATAGGACAATTTTATTTAACGGCCGGTCGTGGCATATCGTTATTTAATAATGCAATGGTATACGTTATGCGTGTGCGTGTGCTAGTGTGTGTGCGTATGCGTATGCGTGTTCGTGTGCGTGTGTGCGTGTGCATATATATATATATATATATATATATATATATATATATATATATATATATATATATATATATATATATCCTGCTTCATCACGACGTTTCCGCCGAATTGCGCCAGCCATCTTCAGGTTATCCTCCGTGTTCGACTTCTTGTGATTCGAACCGAACACTAGTTCAAAGTGTTCATAATCTAATAGGAAATGATATATGAACAATATTCCTGTTGTCGATGTTATTACTGATCTTGAAGCAGCTCTTCGTGATTTCGAATAAAATAAATCCGATAACATTAAATTGGATGTTGTAAATATTCTTAAGAAAAGTAATTCTTTCAGCTGATAGAGGCAATTCCACTGTTATAGTATAATCGAGAACATTGCCATCAAAGAATAACTATATCACTAAGCAGTCCCGAATACATAAAAAGTAAATCAGATCCAACCACTTCTATAGAAAAGAGAACGAAGGCTACCATTGATTCTACTTCAGTTAATGATTACATTAAAAAAATAATTATACCAAGAGAGAAAACTTCAAAAGCACTGAAAAGTTATGGACTTCCGAAGATACATAAAAAGAATACTTGGCCTTTGAGACCAATTGTTAGTGCTTTTGAGTCGCCAACTCAAGAACCAGCACGTTATTTAGCAAAAATAATTCAACCTGTATGTGAAAAGTCAAAATTGTACATCAAAAACTAATTTGATTCTTTGGACAAACTGAAGCAAGTAGAATTAAGTCCTGTTGATGTTCTTGTTAGTTTAGATGTTGTTTCACTGTTTAAAAAAAATCGTGTTATTGATAGTATTAAAATTTACAAAACAAACATAATGTTGACGATGATACCCTTGTTTGAATTCTACAGTAACGAATTTTATAAACAAATAGAAGGTGCACCGATGTGTTCACCACTAGCTCCTGCAACAGCTAATATCTATACGAATGAATTTGAAACATAAGCCATAACTACTGCCAATCTCAAACCAAAATGTTGGTTTAGATATGTTAACAATATCTTTACTATTTGGCCACATCGTCCTAATGCATTTGAACAATTTCTAACGATTATTTAAAAACCGTGCAATAAAGAAAAAATGCGACGTTTGTTAACTCTTTTATTCTAAGCGTTATAGGCAAAATTATTACAGGGTGCTGTACATTAAAACCAATAAATACGGAAATATCGACTTTTTCTGAATTTATATAATTACTAACTAAGGGATAGAATTAAATATTTCGTTGAACAAGGATAACGTCTAACTGTACGCAGGGGTAACAGGGGAAAAGAATTCAACGCGCGACCTTGTGTCGCCTCTTCTGAGAAATCGCAATTTATATAGTGCGGCAAAATGGTTTCATGTATTAACGCATGCACTTTTAAGTAAGATAATAATAATAAAATTGCAATAAAAGGCGAAATACCTAGACCTTGAAAACTATTTTTTCAAATTACATAATAAATTCATTTATATACAATCATCGCTATCTTCCTTGCCATCCTTCTCAATGTCCTGAAAATCGTTATCATCATCATCCTTGTCGTCACCTAAATTTGTAACTAACGGTTCTATGTCGACGTCTACTAAATTTTGCTTTTCTCTGTACATATCTCTCTCCAAACAATATTTGGAACAGTTTGTAATGTTAACTTGCAAAGTTTCAAACCGTCCTTTATTTTGAACGTGGTGTCTCCTTTGCAACTCTGTTTTTGACATAAACGCATATCTATTCAGTTGGATAAAATTCATAGTAGGCTACTGAAAGCCAACATTTTAACACTGTCTCCTCGTAATTCTTTGACCACTTTTTCAAACAAATATTGTTTTTTTTAATTGTCATACGAGATAATTGCAAAAGTGAATCCCTCGTCATTTGGTTGAATGAATTGAATTGCTCTGCTAACAGAACTTTTCGTCTGTTCAACCATTCAATTACACTTTGTTTTCTCCAGGTGGTTGTTGGATTTCTAAAATCTGGATCTATCATTGCGTGGCACGGTGCTTAATCTAGCACAATCACCGATATATCAGGGATCACTCCCAACACATATCGTAACCATTCTTCATAATGCTGTTTATTCATTTCGTCATGGTAATCAAGCCGAACCTTTTTTTCCAATGAAGCATTTGGTAGAACCTGGTAAAAAGCCGTTTTCGTTGCCAATGTCCAATATAATCACTCTTAGTCCAGATCCAGAAGGTCGCTTGATTCCCCCTCTGAATTCGTTTATTTCTTGAATTGCCCTTCGGTATGATAAAAACTCGTGCGGTTTTCTGGGGTAAGAATTTCTACTCAACCAAATTTTCTTGAATGGTTTGCGCCGTACCATGTTTCGTCAGTAAAAAAAAAATATTTCTTCCTGTTTCTCTGTACCTTTTAATTGGGTATAAATATTCCGCTATTTTAGCAGCTATTGTGGTAACTTCCATCAAGATTGGCCTGTTCTCTAATTTTTTATAAGTAAAATTAATTTCTTTTGCCCATCTTTTTAATGTGGTGGTACATACTTGTGGAAAATCCGGACACTCATCTGTCAATTTTTTATGCAGCCCGACTATGGTTGGAAACCTTTTTTCCATATAAAAATTTAATGGTTGTCTTCGTATAACGCCCTTTAGAAAACCATCAATATTTACTTTCGGTCTACTACTTCTTGACCTCGGTCTTGACACTGTACCAGTACTACTTGCCCCTTTTTCAATTGATACCCTTACAACACTTCTCTCACTCATCCCCATCCATTACATAGTACGCTTTGTAACTTAATTAAGAATAATTGCGTTTACACCATTTTTTCCGCTTCGAATAATTTGTCTAAACTGGGCGGACCTATTCTCAGGCATTTTTCTTTTTAGTAAGAAGCTGCTATGATATAGTATGATTCAATTAAAGTTGGGTATGACTCATTCTTAAAATTATACGAACTAAGATTTAGGCGACGTAAGTCTTAATTAAATCAGCAAAGTATCTTTTAGATAATATTTTTATCGGTAGATATCTTAACATAGATTTCCCATAACATGTCAAAGAAAGTTGAAAATTATTGAATGTTTTTTATATTTTAAACCAGAAAAATTATCCATTATATCAACTTATTTTGTTGATAGAATCAAAAATATGTAACTGCGACAGTGAATTGTTATAATTTAGGAAATGGTCTGATTATAATACATTGTGATTATTTCATTCTTGTAGAAGAAAATGTGTAGAGTGTAATGCAGTTCGAAGTTCAACGAAATTATAGATTGTCACCCTGTGGGTAAATTTTAAGGTAACACTTTGGTTTTGTTCTAATTTTTTTTTAAATTTCGAGTTGAAAGAGTACATTTTTGGCTAGCTTTTGTTTGATTACCTTTTTTTTTTGGTTTGCAGGAATTTATAAATGAAATTTTTATTTAGAAAATTACGTTTTACACGCAGGTGACACGGGCGTTACCATAAGACCAAGTTCTGTGTAAATAGGTATTTTCGTTATGTTGAGTTTTAGGAATTTTTCTTGTTGAAAGAGAGAAATTATATTGTACTTTGAATAAAAATGAACGTATTACAGTTAAAATTAAATTGATACACTTTTGCTAGTGTTGTACAGTGCGTTCATAAAGTGTGGAAACGGGCCATTATATCACGAGTTAACTATTTTCAGAGGTAAACCTCGGACACGTCGATCTTTATTTTTGTTTTTTATTTGTTTTAAAAAACAAATTTTTACCCCCACTACCTTATCAGATGTGACGTCATCGAGAATTTGTTTAAATAGAAACTATACAGGGTGTGGCGCGAAGAGTTTTGATTAAAAGTAATGGCGGATACAGTTATGTTAAAAATCTAAAATTACGAAGTTGTAAGTTTTGGATGACGCTGAGTTCAAATATAATATTGTCCTGAATGTGGCACTTCCGGTTATACCGGAAGTAGACGTCAACTTTGTTATTTTAAATGGAACCTAATATTTTTTATTTTATTTTCGAATTCTACATGAAATTCTAGATAAAATTTGTGCACAATGCCCTATACCAAAAATGAAGTATTTTCGAGATATTTCGACTTTTTTAAAAATTTTGAAAAAATCCTAGTCCACATTGAATAACGACATCTCCATTAATAACGAAGCTAGTGACGTGAAATTGTAACAAATAAACAACAAGCGCTTGCCCGTTAACTACATATATCCATCTCATTGATATTTCATATAGGGTGTTTTAAACTTAGCCACCAACATGCACAATTTAAATCATTTATAAGTTGCTTACTTTAAATAGAACACCCTGTATTTTATTACATTTTCCGCTGTATTTTTTTAAGCCAATTCGTTTGGTATCAGTATTCTCTATACCTAAATCTAACCACTTTTGAGATATTTCATTATGTTAGTTAAAAGATAACAACACTTAATTATGTCAACATTAGTAAAGGGTAGGCCATGATTTCCATTATTTAAGGTGATATTTTGTTATTTTTTCATAAGTTATTAATTCTGAAAAGTAACCAATAGCCTGAAAGGATTATTAATTGTGGATATCATTAAAAACGTTGACTAGGTATTTTGTATTAATTTAATTATATAACTTACAAACAAAAATAACTAAATGTAATATTAAACAAATAAAGTTTTATAATAAGTGTTCAAAATTGGCACCATCTACTTCTAAACATTCATGAATCCTTTTCATTAAGTTATGTCTTGTAATTCTGGAAATATGGTCGGGTGTTAGAGAATTAAAAGCAAGTAAGATTCTCTGCATCATATCTTCCTTTGTCGTAACAGGTTTGGAAAATACCTGATTTTTAATGTAACCCCAAATACCAAAATCTAGAGGAGCCAAATCAGGAGAGCGAGCTGGCCAACGAAATGGACCCTGATTGGCAATCCATCTATCATCAAACATGTCGTAAAGATGCTGAGCAACAGGCCCAAAGTTATGAGGAGGTGCTCCATCTTGCTGATACCAAGCTGAAGCCGCCTCTTCATTTCTTAAAGTATGTAACGTCGGTCGTATGGCTTCTTCTAAAATGTGGCAATATATTGTACCATTTAAACTTTCATCATAAAATTTTAATGCTAAAATTTTATCGTCTTCTATTGCACAAAAAAAAACATTAAAACTCCAACTATCTTGGAAATAACGTTCTCTACTAACATTTGGATTTTCATTAGATCAAAATGGGAAATATGTAGATTAAATAATCCATTTTTGCTAAACTTTGCTTCATCACACCATACAACTTTTTTATGAAGTTTTCATCCTCTTGGGTCTTCATTAAAAACCATTCACAGAATTCTGCCCTTCGAGGAAGATCACCAAATGATATGAAAATGGCTTCCATTTGTGTTTTTTTAAAATGCGATGAATTGTTCTCGTCGACAAAGTAAGATCTCTCTCACAATCTCTAATGGAGGCATTTGGAGAGGCCGTAAAATAACCCAAAACATTAATTTCGTTCATGTCACTGTCCACTAGTGGTTTATTTTTATTAATCTTTGTCTTAAATTGACCAAAATAACGGCAGTTTTTAAGCAATCTTCTTACAATATCACCAGTTGCATTTGGTCTATTTGGATATCTTTCTGCAAAAACACGGCAAGTCCGTTCAACAATTCTATTACACTCGTCGTAAATAATAATAGGATTTAAAAAATCATCATTAGTAAATCGTACATTTGTCATTGTTTACTATGAAATACAAACTGGTAAAGAAAACTGAAAAAACAACATAAACAATTAACGTTCTAACTATCAAATCTTTGACAGCCATGGCCTACCCTTTACTAATGTTAAAATAACTAAGTGTTGTTATGTTTTAACTAAGATAATGAAATATCTCAAAAGTGGTTGGATTTAGGTATAGGGAATACTGATACCAAACGAATTGGCTTAAAAAAATACAGCGTAAAATGTAATAAAATACAGGGTGTTGTGTTTAAAGTAAGCAACTTATAAATGATTTAAATTGTGCATGTTGGCGGTTAAGTTTAAAACACCCTGTATGAAATATCAATGAGTTAACGGGCAAGCGTTGTTTATTATATTAATGGAGATATCGTTATTCAATGTAGACTAGGATTTTTTCAAAATTTTTAAAAAAATCGAAATATTTCGAAAATACTTCATTTTTGGTATAGGACATTGTGCACAAATTTTATCTATAATTTCATGTAGAATTCGAAAATAAAATAAAAAATGTTAGGTCCGTTTAAAATAACAAAGTTGAGGTCTACGTCCGGTATAACCGGAAGTGCCACATTCAGGACAATATTGTATTTGAACTCAGCGTCAACCAAAACTTACAGCTTCGTAATTTTAGATTTTTAACATAACTGTATCCACCATTACTTTTAATCAAAACTCTTTGCGCCTCACCCTGTATTTTTATATCAAAAATTAACAGCCCATATTTTTCTGAGTTCAACCATACCAAATTTGTCACAAAATATTTTAAGTTACAGTATAAGTAAATTATACGTAAACCGACCTACCACTTTAGAAAATCTCAAAGAGAAAATCCGTGCTGAAATGCAACAAATTAAATGATGTTTGTCAAACATAACCCAAGAGTTCATTGGACGTCTTGGGTACTGTCAATGGAGCTCAATTCGAGAATTTATTATAATTATGTTATTTGTTAATTTTTATTACTAATTTTCCTTGTTAAATAAATAATGAATTAAATATTTAAAAATCCGAACGTTGATTTTCATCATACTCAGTATACTGGAGCTTGAAATGTTTTATGTGACAAATTTGGTATGGTTGAACTCAGAAAAATATGGACTGTTAATTTTTGATATAAAAATATACAGTTTCTATTTAAATAAATTGTCGATGACGTCACATCTGATAAGGTACTGGGGGTAAAAAATTTTTTTTGAAAAAAAATAAAAAAACAAAAATAAAAATCGACGTGTCCGAGCTTTACCTCTGAAAATATTTAACTCGTGAGATAATGGGCCGTTTCCACACTTTATGAACGCACTGTATAAAGCTTTATATTGTATTTCGTATTAAAATTTGTCGTACATATTTAATTAAAAGGGATTCATTTGTTAGTATTAATTTACATTAGGATTGAAATTATATAAATTTTCTCGAGGTATAAAAATATATTTAAAAACGTAGTTGTTATTAAGAGATAACATTCCAAGTTAGTTTTCATATTATGTTTCTGTTAACTTCCATTTGAGGAAAGGTGCCAAGATTCTTTTACCGTAGAGCTTACCTATTCACTTTCAATTAAAAATCACCATTATAGGAGAAGGCAAGATTTAGCTGGATTACAATATGAGCTCATTAAATTTTAAGTGCATATTATGTACTGTAGACTAGATAAGCATTGCTTACTTGGAAAGCTTCCTATACAGTTTCTGTTTGAAAGCGAAATATATGACGTGATTTTTCTCGACTATTTGTGGAAGGGGGCCTATCGTTTCTACCGCGTTTATAATTTTGAAGGTAATGAGAGTATGATTGTTTGCCGTTTTTAAAATCAAATATGGTGTAACTGAAAAATTTTTGAATGTATGTCCTCAGTTTTGGAATGATGCCGTAAGGGCCAAGACTCGTTTGCGCTTGTCGCATACACGAAGGTTGGTGTGCGGAGGTACTGAAATATTTACGCCTACCTGAAGGTTAAGTGAAGGTATCGTGGAAATTTGATTTCGTTACCCTTAATTGAAGGATTATTTTGTCTTCTCGCCTCCTGGAGTATTTATCGTATCGGTGTCGTATCGCGACATATTCCCGTCCATGGAATTTGAGTTCAGTATCGAATGGTGCTGGCCCTAACTCCTTCGGAGTTCTTCGCATCTGGTGTGCGGATCAAAAGTGAATAGTTCAAGTGTTAGTTGACGGCTTCGTGTAAATTATAAGCGCATCACAAACAATTATCGCTGTAAATAAAGAAAGCTTTTAGTTTAAGTGTAACCATAATATTCGTTAAGAACTTTGTAAGTATTGTTAATAAGAAGACGCTGATTAAATAAATATGCCGAAATTTAATAATAAGTTTGAATGAGTAAAATTAATCAAGTAACGTTTTGTAAATAGTTGTGCATTTACGTTAAATCAAATGAAGAATTAGTTAGCGTAGGTTTCCTTGAAATAACTGTCGTAAATTAAGTTGGAGTAAATATGAATAAGATTTGTCGTTTGTGAAATTTCACATGGAAAGCGTAGTAGCCAACTATCGAATTATTCAGTACCTGGTGGTCCTGTTGTCCGACCGATTATCGTAGTTCAGAGGAGGAAGAAATCTTTGTTGTTGCTGTTATGTAAGATAACGATTATTTTTTTATTTTTGGTGACAATAATAAAGTGTTTTTTATTTTTTGTGCGTTTATGTGAGAGGATGCAAAAGCTTGCTTGTGCAATCTTCCGTATAAAGACCCTTCAGGCAACTTTGGAAACAGGCGTATTTATCCTCACAATTTATTGTTTATCCTGATTTTTTTTCGTTGTGCAAATTCTGTGTATTGAAAGTTTATATTACCGATATTTTGTATTATTTCCGTTGTATTTAATGTAAGGTATTTGTTTATAATACATGGTAACTGACCTTAACGGGCCTTGCAAGCTCCGGTTGAATTCTATTAGTTTTATTTTAGATTTCTTGTTTTGTAATTGCGAAATTTAATGTTTTTAGGTAACTGTACCAAAATTTGAGATGTAAATGTCATAATATACGCCCATTGTTAATGTTTATAACTGTTTTATTGACAGATATTAATCTATTGTGATTCGTCTTCTGTGCTACAATTTTGACGTAAAGTAATAACCTTTTGATTCACATTTAAGATTGTTAGTAATTGAGTTCATTTGATGAGATCCTTGAGCCAAACATTTTTTTTTCTTTACAGCGACAACGACAATTTACCGTTTATTCAGTTTTTGACAAATTTTAACAAAAGTAATTCAAGTTTTTTTAAGTAATTAATTAAAATTTTTGAGAAACGAGATTCATCATGGTTTGATGTAATGCATTAAATAACATAGTATGAGTTTGCTGACCGAGCAGCTGATTGTATTTTTTTGGTGCATACGAGAGTATCTCGAAAAGTTGCGAGATACGTAGTAGATAAGTAGTTTTATAGGTATCGACTTATCGATTGGAGACATTATAGTGTTTGATTTGCCGTAAAGGTGAGCGAATATTATTGTTATGTTAGTGTTATGGCAGCTAGGTAACATTTAAGTATTACATCCTGATATCAACGTTTGATAAGTTTTAGAATTTCATAGATTTTTGATCGCGCTTGTTTAGTTTGTGGTGACGTATATTTTTCGTTTTAATTAAATAATTAAATTGTCGTATTTCCAGTTAATCTTGGATTAGTTAAGCTAATAATTTTGGACGTAGATTTATCGAAATACTTAGTGAGTTTTAGGTTTTATTTAGCATTTTGTGGCTTTTATATTTAAAGCTTAAGATTTTATTGAAGTTTAGGTAATATTTTTGAAGTAGACATTGTAGAAGTGGTAGGTTTTTGAGTGAACGCTTTGGTTTCCCGTTAGACCAATATAATATCAGTTTATGACGTTTTCCCGCTATAAATGGTTTTTAACAGGTGGCACCTTTTTGACTTTTTCTCCACATTTTGGAGTTGCTACGAATGCCCTTTCACGATCTTTAAGTAAGAACCCGCCCACACCACTGAGCTGTGCTGGCACAAATTGCCTTTACGGTCACTAGTGAGTATTTAGCTCTTAACAAGATGTTTAATATTTTAATTTAGCATTTCATAGTGCTCCAAGTTAAATGAAAAGCAATTTACATAAATCAGTACATGTATTCAGTCCACATATTGTAGGATTATCAATATGTTATGTAAAAATTAGAATATTTATATTAAATTGGAACTAAAACATTGAATTAAAAAAAAGTATTCGCTATTGGTGTCACTCTCAGAAGTGGAATCGTTAACATATATAATTAATGGTTGCGCAACCTCACAATGTTTTTCAATTTCCCACCACTCTGACATAGACACTTCGGCATATTTAATGTATTTCTGCCAATATGTAGCATTAATTCGTTTTAAAGATTCCATCCATATTTCTTTTACATGGTCATCGTGAAATGTGTAATTATATCTTCCTATATTTTGTTGTAGTGTTCTTTCCATTTTTCACACACCACTTCAACTGGATTAAATTGACAGTGATATGCTGCTAACCCTACTACTCTGTGTCCACACTTGTGCGCTATTTCATCTATTTCGTACACCTTTGGTTTCGCATTATCTGCAACTAATTGCAGTAATTCTTTTTTAAACATGTTAGGTTCATAAGTTATGTTGCGCTTTAATAGAAAATTACATATTTCTTCCTTCTTAGATGAATTATTTGGAATTTTTTCTAGAGGCTTGGAATGATGACTAAATTACAACAAACCGAGACGTCTTACACTTGATCTACTGAAATCGAACACTTGACTATTGGTTAACACTTTTTGTAATGATGCCTGCGTAACATGTACACCCACAAAAACAGGTATATTACTAGACATGTCTTGCATGTTTGTATTTACATTTTGAATGCATTTCATAAATTTTTATTTTTACAGTATCCTTCACATAGTCATCAACTTCGGTGGACTTTGATTTCATACGTTTTTTCCGCTTAGCTGGTGGCTGTGGAGATTTATTTTCTTTTTGGGCTACTGCAACCTTTTGCAGTAGCAAAAGATAGAAGGAGAGGAGAGGACAGAGAGAGGGAGAGCTAGAGAGCAGAGGAGAAGAGGTGGAGTAAGGAAGATGAGGAAAGAGTGGAGGAGAGATTAAAGAAGAAAGAGAGAGGAGAGAGAGGAGAGAGGAGAGAGGAGAGAGGAGAGAGGAGAGAGAGAAGAGAGAGGAGAGAGGAAGAGAAGGAAGAGAAGAGAGAGAGAGAGAGGAAGAGAGGAAGAGAGAGAGAAGAGGAGAGAGAAGAGGAGAGGAGAGAAGAGAAGAGAGAGGGGAAGAGGAGAGAGGGAGAGAGGAGAGACAGAGACAGAGACAGAGACAGAGACAGAGACAGAGACAGAGACAGAGACAGAGACAGAGACAGAGACAGAGACAGAGACAGAGAGCAGAGACAGAGACAGAGACAGAGACAGAGACAGAGACAGAGACAGAGACAGAGACAGAGACAGAGACAGAGACAGAGACAGAGACAGAGACAGAGACAGAGACAGAGACAGAGACAGAGACAGAGACAGAGACAGAGACAGAGACAGAGACAGAGACAGAGACAGAGACAGAGACAGAGACAGAGACAGAGACAAGACAGAGACAGAGACAGAGACAGAGACAGAGACAACAGAGACAGAGACAGAGACAGACAGAGACAGAGAGCAAGACAGAGACAGAGACAGAGACAGCAGAACAGACAGAGACAGACAGAGAAGACAGAGACAGACAAGAGACAGACAGAGACAAGACAGAACAGACAGAGACAGACAGAGACAGACAGAGACAGACAGAGACAGACAGAGACAGACAGAGACAGACAGAGACAGACAGAGACAGACAGAGACAGACAGAGACAGACAGAGACAGACAGAGACAGACAGAGACAGACAGAGACAGACAGAGACAGACAGAGACAGGCAGAGACAGACAGAGACAGAAAGACGGAGACAGACAGAAGAGACAGACAGAGACAGACAGAGACAGAGACAGAGAGACAGACAGAGACGGAAGACAGACGGAGACAGAAACGGAGACAAAGAAGCGAGACAGACGAGACAGACGGAGACAGAGCGAGAACAGACGAGACAGACGGAGACAGACAGACGGAGACAGACGGAGAACAGACAGACAGACAGACGGAGACAGACGGAGACACAGACAGACAGACAGAGCAACAGACGAGACAAACAGGAGACAGGCGGCAGACAGACGGAGACAGACGGAAGACAGACGAGACAGACGCAGCGAGAACAGACGGAGACGGACGGAGACGGACGGAGACAGGAGACAGAGAAGACAACAGACAGACAACGGAGACAGACAGGAGAACGGAGACAGACGGAGAACGGAGACAGACGAAAGACGGAGACGGAGACAGACGGAGACAGACGAGACAGGACGGAGACAGAACGACAGACCGTTAGACCGACAAGACGGAGAGACAAGAGACACGAAGACGGACAAGACGAGACGGACAGACGATGAAACGAAAGACGACAGACGGACAGACGAAACAGACGGACAGACGACAGACGACGAGACGGACGACGGACAGGACAGAGACGGACGAACAATGTACGCTACGTTCGCTGCTTATGTTATGCTCACTATCTGTGCTAGACTAGGTGGCCACACCGATAGCCATATTATGCAAAAATTTGACACAACAATTAAAAAAAAATAAATAAAAATTTAAAGAATATTTTCTATCGAGTGCAATCAATTTTAGACAATTATATTATTAAATGTCATAACACAACAGTTGTGATAAATTTTTAGTTAATATAGCGAACATAGCGCCTTTTTGACTGTGCCTTTAAATAATTACTTTAAACTCTCGCAGTAAAAATTAATCAATCATTTTATATTTTACAGAAAAACCATGTGTTTAACAACTTTTGTAACTGTTATAGGTGGTCACGAAACGCTTCGCAACTATCTCCATCAGATCGGCTTATATTTAAGAAATAAATAAGAAAAAATTCTTAATGGAAAGAAATGATTTTGTTGCATAGCGCTCTCGTTACCTTCAGAAATTATGGGGGAATAACTCTTTAGGGGGTAACAAGAAACCAGTTACTTATTTAGATGAAACTTTCATTCATCCATCCAATGGATTCAGCAAATGCTGGCAATCAGAAGAAGAAGCAGGATTTTATCAAATTAATCGAGCATTTCAAAGGCACATTATAGTTCATGCTGGTGGAGCGTATGGATTTGTAAATAATGGATTGTTGATCTTTAAGTCAAATAGCAAGTCAGCAGATTACCATCACGACATGAACCATACGAACTTCATGACTTGGTTACAAAAACAACCTACCACCGAATGGTATTGTCGTCATAGACAACGCTGCTTACCACAGCGTTCAAATTAATAAACCACTAACGCAATCTGCCCGGAAGGTAACTATTCGTGAGTGGCTGGAAAATAATGGGGTTTCCACAACATGCAGAATGCTAAAAGCAGAATTGGTAGAATTAGTAAAGAAGTTTAATTACAACAAAATTTTCTATGTTGACGAGTTATTAAAGTAGCCCGGCCACACTGTACTTCGCTTGCCACCGTACCATTGTGAGTTTAATCCGATAGAATTTATTTGGAGTTTAGCAAAACACAAGGTTGCGATGAACAATATTGGTCAACGTGGTAGTGAAATTAAAAATTTAGTTCGAAACGCTTTTGACGATATCAGCGTATCGGACTGTCAAAAGAATTGTGCTCACGTTGACAATGTAGCACAAGGAATGTGGGAACGTGATGAACTGCCGGATGAAGCAGTGGATGACGAGGAAACAAGTAGGGATGATGAAGAGGGAGGAGGTTCAATTTAATCCTTTTTATAAAATTAATTATGAACTTGCCTGTTATTAATTTTTGTTAGCTTTCATAAAATTTCTAAGTATGTTTTATTAATAACTTCGAAATAACTTAGTTTCGATGTTTATTTGTAAATTCTCTTGAATGTTTTGAATTATGAGCTAAGCGGTTTGCTAATTATTTCCCGGTTATTAATTTTTGTTATGTTTGCATACAATTTCCTTTATGGGGAGGAAACTTATCGTTTTATCAGACAATTTGAAAAATTAAGGAAACGTAAAGCACAATTATTATCGTCACTCACTTTTTTATTACGATGCCGAGACCAAAAGATTATCCCAAAGTTTATCTATATTAAAAGAAATTTTAATAACAAGCAAGCGAATAATATTTACAGAAGAACTGAAAATGCTCTTCTACGTAATCAAATACATATTACTAGGAAGTTACTGGATAACACCGATAAAATCTTTTATATTTACATTTAGAAATTTCATCTATATTGAATAAAGAAGATTGGGATAAAATTGATTCTATAACGTTTAAATCTATGGAAATAAATTTTGACATCTCATGTCAACGACAAAAGAAAAATTTAATAAATTATACAAACAACAAAATAATAGACCATCTATTGATTGTAGAAAAACAGTTATAAACCTTTCTGATAATGTTGTTTCAGATTATGCTATTGAAGCGCTTTCTAAAGGAGGAAATTTTGCGATAACACCAAGAGTAATACCTTTTGAAGATATAATTTCCAACATCGAAAACTCCATTAGATTATTACCGTTTGATGCTGCTAATGAAGTTAGATATAACACCGTTAACATATTACGTAAAACAAAACCTCCAAAGAGCAACTTATCCTTTCGTCAACGACATGCTTTACTTGATCTTAAACGCAATGAAAGTATTATAATATTAAAATCAGATAAAGGTAATGCAACTGTTATATTAAATATGAACGATTATAACACTAAGATAGAACAATTGTTGGGACCAGAAACTTATCGTGAAATACCAAAAGATCCAACAAAAAGTTTCTTTTAAAAACTAAGAGCTGATTAAATTATCATCTATTCCTGAAGAAATAAAGAAGAAACTATCTAACTCTGAAGCTATTTCACCAAAACTATATGGTTTACCAAAATTCATAAACCTAATATTCCTTTAAGGCCTATTGTTAGTGCAATTGGTTCTCCTACATATCACCTTGCAAAACATCTTACATTGTTATTACAACCTCATATAGGAAAAACACCCCATTACATTAAAAATTCTGCCGACTTTGTTGAAAAAATGCATAGTTTCAAAATTGAAGAGGGTGATATATGGTTAGTTTTGATGTTGTTTCACTTTTACAAAAGTACCTCTAAAAGAAACTATTGAATACATAGATCATCTTTTCCAAAGGACATAACCATTCTTTTTCAGCACTGTCTTACTTACTTATTTTCAGTGGAATAGTAAATTTTATGAACAGATTGAAGGTGTAGCAATGGGTAGTCCCTTAGTCCTGTTATAGCTAATTTTTATATCGAAAAATTTGGAACATTAACGTTACAAAATACACCTAAAAAACCTTCAGTTTGGTATAGATATGTAGATGACACATTTGTTATTTGGAGACATGGAGAAGAAGCACTGCATGAGTTTTTGGTTTTTATAAATGGTATACATCCAAGTATTCAGTTTACCATGGAAAAAGAAACTAATGGAAGTTTACCATTTCTTGACATATTAATATCTAAAAATAATAATTCACTATCTTTTAAGGTTTACAGAAAGCCGACACACACTGATAGATACCTTCATAAACTATCCAACCACCATCCACGTCAAAAAATTAGTGTAATTAAATCTTTAGTAGATCGAGCAAAACGAATTTGTGACCCTGAATTTTTGAATGATGAATATAAATATTTAAGAAAATCCTTACAAGATAATGGATATTCACTTACAGATATTAATAATGTTATTACACCTTCTAGGCGTAACCTTAAAGAAAAACCAGTTCTTAATGTTGGTACTGCTTTTCTTCCTTTTATAGCTAATGTTACAAATAGAATTGAAAAATCCTAATCAAATATGGCATTAGGACTATTTTTAAACCTACAAGAAAAATTAAAGAACATTTAAGATCACCTAAAGATGTGTCAAACCCTTTATCATCTTCCGGAGTGTATAAGTTATCTTGTTCATGTGGAAAAGTATACATCGGGACCACAAAACGTAGCTTTGATACAAGACGCAAAGAACATATGAGATTTTGTAGATTGGGTCAACCAGAGAGGTCTGCTGTGGCTGACCATGCCCTGAATAATCTAAATCATGACATTCAATTTGACAATATGAAAATATTGTCAAGACAAACCATTATTATGTTCGTTTGCAACGTGAAGCTATTGAAATATATAAACACCCGAATAATTTTAATAGACAAGAAGAAAATCTCCGTTTAAATAGGTTTTGGCATCTTATAATTAAAAAGAGCATAATGATACGCCTTGATTTTAATTTGTTTTCAACTTTTGGTATGTCTAGGTTTTTGCTGTGTTTTTCCTAGACCTTGAAGCAAATGCTTTACTAATTATATGTTAAATTTCCACAGCACTATAATTTAACATAAGTAGTTGAAATTAAGTTGAAATTAAAAATTACAAAGAACGTTCTGCATTGTGCTTTTCATTGTTAATAACACTTCCAATTATTGATAAAGATATCTCTTTGTTAGATTTAACTGGGTTATTTTATTTGATGTAATGTTTGGATTTGTGAATGCTTCTATCATTTTAAAATTGAAGTTTTCACAACTTCACACTTACATCATAACTCGATTAAATTTTGTTAAATGTGTTTTTTAGCTGGCAAATTTCATTGTTAGCTTTCGTTGTAGAGAGTGTTCTGGTTTGTCATCTTTGAGGCAGTTTAACAATATTTAATTTTAATGACCTAGTTATTCTTTACAACAATTTTATAGTTGGCTTATACGTTTCTCAAACTGTTATATTAATAGCAGGCTTATGTTTATGTTTGAATTTTTCAAATTTGACAAAATTGTTTACTACATCTTTAACAATTTTAACAAACATTACTACTGACGAAGATAACTGTAAGTGTTATCGAAACGTTTAGATTGTATAATTTAAAGTACACCATTAAAAAATCCCAAAAAAGATAAGTATTTTATTATGAGTGTTAATGGTGAAAGTTTACATTTTCAAATTTCTAAGTATATATTTTTTTAAATAACTTAATTTCGATGTTTATTTGTAACTCTCTGTACATTTTTCATAAAATTAATTATGAGCTAAGCAGTTTTATAGTTATTTGCCTGTGTTTAATTATTGTTAGCTTTCTATCTCTAATTAATAACTTTTAAAAGATTTAATTTCGATGTTTATTTGTAAATCTATCAATATTTTTCATAAAATTAAATGAACTAAGTGATTTATAATTATTTCCGTTAATAGTAATTCGGATGCTGAGTATTCAACTGACCTTACTGTTCGAATTATTTAATACTTTGAACTTAATAAAGTTCATGAAATACAAGAAACTCAAGAGTCTCCCCAAAAAGTAATTTTTCTTAAATTCACGTTACAATTATTTCAATCTAAGCGTGACCTTAAGAAAAATTGTTTTTTGAGGCGACTTGAGTTTTGTATTTCATGTAATTACCCCAAATGTGACAAAATTAACGAATATAGTCAATTAAAACCGAGTTAATGCAAATATCACGAGGACGTCACATTTAAATTTACCGCCTTGATACTTTTTAACCCGATTGTACTTTTCAGACAAGGGCGACATCAAAGCGCCACCTTCAGGGACTTTGTTTTATTGGCAGGACATATATATATATATATATATATATATATATATATATATATATATATATATATATATGTATACAGGGTGTTCCTTAATGATATGCGAATATTGAAGTAGATGAATCTACACGAAAAAATAATTATAGTTTGCATAATAAAGTACGGTCCTAAACTGTACCGTTACGGAAATACGGGGTGTCAAAGTTACACAAAAGATACGCAAATTAATTGATATCTTCTAAACCGCTAAACATTTTCCAGTGAAATTTAGTACGAAGCTAGAGTGCATGAAAGTGGATATTTTTCGATACGAAGTTAATTTCCAGCTTCTGCAGTGGCGTGCGTACGGGCACTAATTTGGATATTTTTGAAGAAATAAAATTATACGCCACTGATTTTTTTTTTTTTTTTTATGATTGTGGACCTGAACACGCTAAATAAGGCCTATCGTGCGAAAGCACTCAGGAACACTTAGGAGGATGGATAGAGGGATAATGAATTACCAATAGATGCCTATGAACAGCTACCTTAAATTTTCTCATATCATAAGTGAGAGGAAAACAGGAACTAGGGAGATCATTCCAGAGTTTAGAAGCCGTGTAGAAAAATGTGGATTGCGCCCGTTTGGTACGACAAGTGGAGATTTGTACTGCATACTGATGATGTGAATGAGCGAACCGAGTGTTTCTCGCAAAGATAGCCGGAGATGGTATCAAAGAATGTAATTCAGCAGCACAATAGCCGTTGTAATAACGATAATACAAAGAAAGAACTGAAACCATCCTTCTATGCTCAAGGGACTGTATGTGAGAAGTTAAGGACGGGTCATTTATAAGCCTAATCGCTGTCTTTTGAATACGATCAACGATATCGAGAGCGTATTGGGGAGCACTAACCCAAAGGTGAGAATTATATTCCAGATGAGGCCGAATTTGGGCCTTATACAGCAGAAGGAGTTGTCGAGAGGTAAAGTACTGCTTAGATCTGTACAAAAAGCCTATTTTACGAGCAGCTGTTTTGGTAGCTGACAGAAGATGGTCAACCCATGAGAGATTTGAAGATACAGTCATACCCAACAGAGTAATAGAGTCTGAAAACTTAAGAACTGAGCCATTCATACTTACAACAGGAAATGATCGATCTTTTTGGCGGACACAAGGCAACACTGAGTTTTGTTAGCATTAAATTTAACTAGATTATTGCTTCCCCATTCGAGAATACGTTGAATGTCTTTGTTGATTGAATTTGCCATTTCAGCTTTAATTTCTTGATTTGACATAGAAGGTGGATTATCACTGAGTAGACTGAGATGAACTACAGTGAAGAGTGCTATCGTCAGCAAAGCAATGGATGGGGTTAGTTGTTGAAGAAATAAGGTCGTTTATGTACAGCAGAAAAAGTGTAGGCGCTATAACGGATCCCTGTGGTACGCCCGCGTTAATGCTAACTTCTTTTGAAAAAAGCCATCAACTACGACACGTATTCGTCTTTTATCAAGGAAACTAGAAACCCAGTTGATGAGCGTATCATTTAACCCAAACGAGGTGAGTTTGGCAAGTAAACACTTATGCCAAACTTGGTCAAATGCCTTTGAGATATCTAAAGCGACTACAACTGTTTCACCGGACTGCTCTACTGTATTGTTCCAACCTTGGGTCACATATGAAAGAAGATCGCCTGTTGAACGACTTTGCCTAAACCCATATTGGTGGTCACTAAGGAGTTTGTTAGTTTCAAGGAACGTGAGCAGTTGTGATTGATGGCTTTTTCCATGATTTTAGACAAAATGGAAGTGATGGCAATTGGTCTGTAATTTGAGGATCGGTCTTATCACCTTTTTGGGAATAGGTTGAACATTTGCTAACTTCCATGATGAAGGAATTCCCAGAAGATATAGAGATCGTATAGAGCTTAGATAGGACTGGTACTAGTTCGGGGGAACATTTCTTTAAGACAATAGCTGGGATACCGTCTGGGCCAGTCGCCTTATTGAGATCAAGCCTACTGATGATCGATTCCAAGAGCTTGTACCGAAAATGAATTGGTTTCATAACGTATGAAGAAGAGTTGACTAGGGGCACATCTTTTCCAGAATCATTGAGACACGAGTTTGATGCAAACAAATCCACAAAAACGTTGGCTTTGTCTACAGAATCAGCAACTACCGATCCGTCAATAGATGACAGGGGGAAATGAAGATGTTCGAAAGTTTTACTAATGGCTTTTGCTAAAGACCAAAATTTACGACTGCCTAAAGGAGATGTAGCTAGTTCATTGCATTTTCGTTGTTCGAACAACTTTTTAGTTTTAGTGATGACACTTTTGCAGATATTTCTAGCACCAACGTATTCTACATGACTGTCAACCGATTTATTAGATTTCCATTTAATGTAACATTTATTTTTTAAAGATATTGCATCAGAACAAGCCTTATTGAACCAGGGTTGGGAACATGAATGACCTACACGGTACTGTTTTTTCGGAATGTATAACTCCATTCCTATGAGGATGACTTCAGATACTGAAAGAGCGATGTCGAAGAAGAGGACGACTTAAAACAATATTCACGCCATGGAAAGGTTGCAAAGAAATCCCGTAAATCACTCCATCGAGCTGACTTAAAACACCACAAGGTTCTATCGGTTTTGCGAACAACAGTGGAATTAGGTACAGTAGAAATGATTTTTATTAGACAATGGTCGGAAAGACCTAAAGGCGAAAGAACGGAAGTTTTATAAACAAGAGGGTTTGATGTAAGAAAGAGATCTAGAAGATGTGGAGTATGGTTAGGGTTATCAGGGATTCTTGTGGGTTCAGAAATCATTTGTGTGAGATCACATGAAATAGCAAATGTTTCTGCACTATGACCAGCGGGATTTGTAGTAGACGAAAATTGAAGCCAACTAGAGTTATGAACATTGAAATCGCCTACAAATGAGATATCGCAAGATGGAAACTGAGACAGGAGATAGTCAACTTTCATACTAAGGTAATCGAAGAAGTCTTGAAAGTTGATTTCTTGAAAAACAAAATTACATTTTAATTTCTCGTTCAATTTGAAAAATAAAAGCTCTTTTGAATTCTGTTCCTAGAATGTTCCGTTTGGGAGTAATAAAATAAAAACCGTTGTATTGTACGAGAAAATTAATTCAATGAATGAAATAACAATTTCGCAATAAGTCTAGTTGCCTTTCAAAATGACACTTGCTTTTTACATGTGACATTTTCTAGTTCAATTTATGTCACTGTAAATTAACTTTTCCCATTGTTTTTGTACAATTTTGTTATTAAAGATGACGTATACAATTGCTGAAATGGCTGATATGCATTATGTGTATGGCCTCGCTGATAGCAATGGAGAAAAAGCCAGACGGATTTATCACCAGAGATATCCCAATCGTGCTTTACCAGATAGTCGAACCTTCTCGAATATTCATCAGCGTCTTGTTGAAACTGGTAGTGTCCGAAGAGGTACATCTAAAGGTAGGCCTCTAAGTGTAAGAACAACTGAAATTGAGGAAGCAGTCCTGCACGCAGTCGAAGAACAGCCTGAAACGAGCACAAGAAAGATAGCTACAAACTTGAATATTTGCCATCAAATTGTTTGGAGAATTTTAATGGATTATTTGTTATATCCACACCATATTTTGAGAGTACAGGCATTACTCCCGAGAGATTTTCCTAAGCGAGTAACTTTTTGTCGGTGGTATCTTCATAATATTGCACATAATCCACAATTCGATTCACATATCGTGTTCACGGACGAATGTAATTTCTCAAGAAATGCGATTCAGAATTTTCACAATAACCACTTGTGGGCGGATGAGAATGCCAAAGCCACAACTGAAACCCATATCCAACATCAATTTTCGGTGAACGTCTGGTCAGGAATTATAGCCGATTACTTTATTGGCCCATTCCTTCTTCCGAGACGACATGATGGACAATCTTACCTTATTTTCATTCGTGAACAATTGCCTGAGCTGCTTGAGGATGTTCCGCTTTTAATAAGACACCATATGTGGTACATGCATGATGGTGCACCAACACATTTCAGTGGAATGGTTCGCAATCATCTAGATACTGTTTATTCTAATCGTTGGATTGGCCGTGGGGGACCTCAAGAATGGCCACCACGGTCCCCCGACCTTAACAGCTTAGATTTTTTCCTGTGGGGCTGTCTAAAAACGCTAGTGTACACAAGTCCCATTAACCATTTCCAACAATTTTTGTGATTTCCGTTCCATATTACTTATTCCTAATATTATGTTTATGCTGTATGTTTCCATTTGTTGTTTTTGTTGTTGTTCAGTGAAGGCAGATGCCAATTTGTAACGTATACTTTCAGTCAGTAAATTACATAATTTTCTCGTACAACACAATGGTTTTTATTTTATTACTCCCAAACGGAACATTCTAGGAACATAATTGAAGAGAGCTTTTATTTATCAAATTGAACGAAGAATTAAAATGTAATTTTGTTTTTCAAGAAATCAGTGGCGTATCATTTTTTTTCTTCAAAAATATCCAAGTGAGTGCCCGTACGCACGCCACTGCTAAAGCTGGAATTTAAGGCGGCTAAGGAGAGCTCTGCAATTCACATTGCTAAAATGGCAATAAATGACCCTATTGGACGTAATCATCTAATAACGAAAAAAAAACTATGCGTAGGACCAATTCTATGTAGTATAGTCATCAATTATTGTAAAACTTATGGTTTCAAATTCAATATTTAAGTTACAATCTTGGTCGAAAATTCCTACGGAGAGCTACTACTTTTACGGAACTTTCGACCAAGATTGTACCTTAAATATTTAATTTTAAACCAGAAGATTTACGTTAATTGATCAGTATATTACATAGATTTTGTCCTACGCATAGTTTTTTCTTTCTTTATTAGATGAATACGTCCAAAATGGCCATTTTATGGCCATTTCAACAATATGAATTGCACAGTTCTCCTTAGCCGCCTTAACATCGTATCGAAAAATGTCCACTTTCATGCACTCTAGCTTCGTTCTAAATTTCACTGGAAAATGTTTAGCGGTTTAGAAGATATCAATTAATTTTCGTATTTTTCATGTATCTTTGACACCCCGTATTTCCGTAACGATACATTTTAGCACCATACTTTATTAATCAAACTATAATTATTTTTTCCACTTCAATATTCGCATATCATTAAGGAACACCTAATATATATATATATATATATATATATATATATATATATATATATAAATATTGTTACTCGATGTTCTAAAAAGTATTGTCTACATTTAGGGGCAACATAACATCATTTCAATTCAAAATAATTTTTTAATAAAAACACTTCGTTTTCTCTTTTTTACTGAATTAAATCTATGTAAATAGACCAAATACGATAGTACATAGACAATATTTAGACTGCGATTTGAACAAAGCATTGAATTTCAGCTTTGTCCTCAAAGCGTACGTGTAAGTTATGAGATCAAATCGCACGCAAATCATGCTTGCCCTTGTAATAAGTACCATGCAAGCAATCTTGATAAGACTAACGGCTAAATCTCGATAAGTGTGGACCAACAGAAAATAGCTTTGAATGTATCGTTCGTGTATGTGGTACATTGGTCGCCCGACACGCGGTTGAGGCAGGTTCGATTCCCGGCTCATGCAATTTTTTTTCTGTTGGGTTACGGTAGTTTGTTTATTTAATCTAATTTTGTTAGGTCACTGTAGTTTTGTTTATGTTTTTTGCTATTATACTGTAGATTTTAGATTTTTATACCTCACTACGAAGCTAACGAACAAGGAAACGCGTGATTGGTTCGCATTAAGCTGCTTGTCTTGATATTGTGATTGACGTTTACTGTGTAGGAAATAGAATATTATACAACTAGCATATAATTAATCACGAGTGATTAATAGCCCTCATATGTGAGTTGTATACTATGCTTTGTGCACAACTACAATTATTTCATTTAAAATTAACACGGACATGTTGATCTGTCAGACGTGATGAAAATGTAAATGATTTGTTTTCAGTTGTTTGATAAAATGCTAATTAATTTAGTTATTGTCAAAAACACACCAGTTTAAGAGGAACTAACATTTATAATATTAACCATAAATTATAAGGAAATTTATATTAATTGTAAATTTCGAATAATTTTTTATATTTAATACTGGCACTTCATGTAGTTTAATATCCTGTATTTCACCGATATTTGCTTCAGTAATAACATTAATATTTGTAATTGCATTACAAATTTTGTATTCTTTTTATTTTGTGTGGAGTCATTAATGTAAAATTCTGCTACCGTTTTGGACTTCCAGTCCCCATGCCTTTTCAAGATAGTAATATCACCTCCCGAATCAACTAAACTCGTAGCGGAAGTTCTCCGGAAACTATGTCCAGAGTAGCTTTCTGGGTTTGGTAGTTTCAAAAATTAGCAATATCTCTACGCATTTTTATAAAGGAATTAACGCCAATGTTTTTTGTTAATTTTGCATTTCTCATCTGGAGGAAAACTATGCCACTTTTCATTTCTCGCTTAAATATATACTCTTTACACATTTCGTAAAACTCGCGTTATTGTAAATTGGCGTATAATTTTTGTTTTTGTATTAGGGACTGTAACAAGTAGTGTTGTTCGAAATCTTGAATTTCACTCATTTTCATGTTGTATAGTTCAATTCAGAGGCAAGCACCCATTATTCCCATCATTAATGCGACCTAGAAAAGATATACGGTTAGTACATTAGTAAAAATATTTAACGCTTACTTTTGTTGGAAGATCTGGCGCAGACTTCAAAAATTTGTTAATATCCTCTGGAGTAAAAGTGTTTGCTTTTTTTGGGACATATCCCTCTGACTACCGTTTTAAATATGCTTGTAGTTTAGCATATTTAGAAATATTTACATTTTCGTTTAGGCTTATTGTACTTTTGAGCATTGAATATTGCTGCCACAATGTAGAACATTGGTATTTTACATTTAGCTCCGCAAAGTAAGCAAGTATTACAGATTTAGTGTTTTGTCCACTTTTCATTTTCAAAACATCTCTTATGCGCTCAACTAAAGTTTTGTAGGCTTAGGGGAAAGGTGTACGAGATGATCCCCTTAAGGTAAAATGGACGTAATTTCAACAATATTCAATACAATTCAGATATGAAGAAGTTTCCTATTGCCTTCATTATTTATATTACTATTGTCATGCTCAAAAAAATGTTTTCATTAGGGCGTCATTATAATATTTTCCTTTTTTAAAAAGTTTGCCAAGGGATCATCTTGTACACCCCGGCGGTCAAGATGATCCCTACGGTATGGACGAGATGATCCCGGAATTATCTTACCCTGTTTTGCATTTTAGAATAATAAGGTAAATAAAAACAAAAATCGGCTTGAGCTTACAATGTTTTTATTTTAACTAAGGTTTTATAAACTGAACGGCGAAAAAAATAACATAGTATATGCTTTAAACAAACAATAATTCATAATAAAACAAAAATAAAAAAAATAAAAATACTTGGGACAACAATCATTTTGAAAGTCAACATTAAAGAATCTTCAACAAGATGTCATCAAAAAATTAAAAGAACTTGATTTGTTTCTCTTAAAAGTCCCAAAGCGTTTTGCTTGGTGTTGTGCTACATAAATCACAAATAAAGTTATCTGGATCATCGCTATCTATCCCGGCACAAGCTTCATGACCCCATTTTTCACAAACACAACGTCTTATCCATCCTTCACCCTGATTATCTTTGGAAAACGTGTCCGTGCAAAACAAACATTCTACGTCTTCTTCTCCAGATGATTCAGATTCGGAGGCATTTGAAGTTTTCTTCCTTTTTTTTGACATTCCTTTACCTACTCCCTTCCCTTTCTGTTTCTTTTTTAGTACAGCTTTTTTGGTAACTTGCTTCTTTTGTGGCCTTTTATTTTCTTTTCCGGTTTTCTTGCTAGTTTCTGCCTCTAAGTAAGTTTTATATGGTGTGCTGGTTAAAATTGCCGTATGCGCGGTCTTCCTTTTCACATGACTTCTTTCACCAACTATTTTTGGCAATGGTTTTAATTGAGCGGGTGAAATGACAAAATATCCAAGATTGCTATCATTTAGGTGTGATAGTGACTCACTGCGGTTGATTGCGTTGCTAGTGGATGGCAACGGTGATAAAGGATTACGAACTGAAAGTTGTTCTTCTACTATAGGCGATGGTGTTCTATGCTGTTCACTTTCCACATCTGGAAATTGTGGTGAACCCGGACTTTCTTCATGCAATTCATTTTCAGTTGTTGCAGCAGCAATGAAACCGGCTTCGGTAAGCACGTCGGGGTCAAAAGGACATATTCCGGTTTTAGCAAATCCATTGATAGCATTTGTTGGAACTGCAGCTTTTAAGTAAGCTTCACCAAAAATCTTTGCTATCTGAAAAACATTCACTGGCCTACCAGGATTGTTGTTCATCCATTTTTCTAGTGATTGGTTGTGAAAAACGCTCAAGGGATACATAACACTGACATCCAAAGGTTGGAGTTTATGTGTGCAGTGCGGTGGCAAGCAAACAATGGTAACGTGGTTTTCCCGTGCTTTTAACATTACTTGTAAATTTTTTGTATGAGATAGGTAACCGTCTAGAATCAGCAACGCTGGATCATTTTCGGAAGGCTTCGTGTGGCGTAAAAATGGTCAAACCAATGTGTAAAAACATCCAGTTTCATCCACCCTGATGAATTACATGCCCATATGGACTCTGGTGGTGCACCATCCATCAACTCAATCTTCATACGGATTCTTCGAAAAATAAACATCGGTGGAATTAAAGTTCCAGAAGCAGACATGCAAATTACAGCTGTTGTAGTCAGCCTTCTTTCAGCTGATGTAACTCGTGCTACTTGTTTACGTCCAGTTTTCGCAAATACTTTTGTGTTTTTAGTTGGTACCTTACAAATGCTCGTCTCATCTACGTTATAAATTCGATGGGAAGTAAAGTTTTTCCTTTCTTGGATGTCTTTCAATGTAGAATAAAACTTTTCTACTACGGGTTTGTTAAAGTCTCGCACTCGAGCAGTTGAAGTGGACTCTGGAGCACGAAGGGTGATATCCGGATGTCTTTGCCTAAATCCTTTTAGCCAGTCATTTCCTGCTTTTTCTCTCTTGAATAGGTGCGAAATATTGTTTTTGACTGCAAGTTGATATGCCAATGCTAACACATCTTTTCTTGTTAACCCATACATTCTTGTCTCCATGTCTTTGATGTGGTTCACAAGCTTCTTGCTCGAATGTAAAAACTGTTTTTCTTCCACCTAAATATTTTACTGCGTCAATAGCTATTTTATTTTTTCCTTTAGCTCGTCGTTTTAATGACATAATGGGCACTAAAAATTCTTTGCTCGCTCGTTTATATGCCATGCCATTTTTAACAGCATCCAGGGCTGCTGTCATTGATGCCTCCGACCACCCCCCTCGAGTAGTTTTTCTTTTATAATCACGCGGCATCACCTTTAACAAAAAGAATATGTTTATTTAGCATTTTATATTTTTAATCTACTGAAATATCTACAAAAACAAGATCAAACAGTATTAGCCTACTTAATTAATTACATAAAGTAAACATTATGTCCATTTTGTAAGCTATTTATGACTTTGAAATAAGAAATTTGTAAGTTTTAATGATTCATATAGAAGGTCATGGTACAAGATGATCCCTGGGATCATCTTACCCCGAATTCAACTTTTGTTATTCATTGTTTGATAACGTAACCTATAAGCACTACACAATTATTAATAACAACGCTGCAATTAGATAGGATCATCTTACCTCATGGGATCAACTCGTGCTACTTTCCCCTACTTGCTAATAAGCCGAGGGATGCTATTTCAGCTGCTTGCCGAACATCGGTTGGCGTTAATGTTAACTGCTCTTTAAAAATAAACGGAATATTCATTTTAGTTTAATTTGTTTAGTAAATTTAGTATTTAGAATAGATTTGCGAGTGAACTAAATTTAATTAAAAATTACAGAAAAATGATGCATGATTGTTACAGCGACGTTTACATGGTAACAAATAAATGTGCATCGCCAAGTCGCTTCGATTTTATTCGAACGTTAGTATTATTCGAAAATGCGTGAACATCTAACAGAGAGAAAGAGACCAATACTCTTCTTAGAATACAAAATATATATATATATATATATATATATATATATATATATATATATATATATAATAAATAAATATATAAATGAAATATTTTATATTCTATGATTCTCTTCTACAAACCGACTCTTTTGATTGAAGGTATTTGACGGATACCATGACAATATATAAAATACATGTAATTTATTTTTATTAATCCCGTTGCTAATGACAATAACAGTGATTCATGAAAATTAGTGTGTAATGTGTGCTATTAGTAATGTCTGCCGAGATATATAACGACTATTTTATACTATAGTCGTGGACAAAGATCATTGTTAGTTACTTCGTAATTACACGCACGTAATTAGTGTACAAGTTTGATAACAGTTTTAAAGTGTGAGCTCGTGTATTTTTATCTATTTTTAAGTTGTATAGGTATGTAAAAAGATTATCTTTATGGAAGATAACAATATATAAAATATCAATCTTAGTTAATCGAAAAATAGGTATATGTTAATTATTAATCTTCATACACTATCAACATTCAACACCATTATTCAACATGCATATTTTTAGACACACAGTTAATAGCACATTAACCAATATACATTATCAACCTTAATCAAGCGTTAATTGCAAAAATTTATCTCATGATGATTCGTTTAAATGAGTAAGTACTGATAAAATATTTTGTTTGATAAAATTAATAAAACGTAACATTAACATTAATTATACTTTACAGGATAAACGGTTCAAGCTAGTTCTAACATTAATCATAGTGTATGCGGTTTGCATTATGGTGTGAATCTATTATTATTTTACTTCATGTCAATTATGAGAAACTGCATGATCTCCTCTCTTTTATGCCTCTCTTTTAAGATGTTTGCTAAATACGACAAAACAGTTATAATGGATTTTAGCGTAACACCAAACCTATTTGAAATTAATAATCTGTATCATTACATTTTTGTTCAGTTGCTCAGTTTTGGATTAATGACTATGCTTTGATCAGTCTCTTAATTTGCCTACTCCATGCTGAAGTACATCAAAGATAATGATACTTATAGTTACGCATAGATTGCTTACATAAATTTTTTTTTCAAGTTGTTCACGAGGTTGTACACTACATTTATTTTCTAAGTATAAACAAGTTAATTTTTATGGGTCAAACAAAGCAAATTTTCTTTTGAAAATATTTTTTATCAATTACAGAGGGCGCTAGTGAAAGCATTATGAATTCTATTCATTGTTAATTACAATCATGATAGTCGATTAAATTCAAATGAATACTTTATTAAATGATATTGATTAGATTATTTTAGTAAACAGAAGTGGACCTTATCTGTTTTACGAAAGTGTAACAATAAAAACGGTTATAATCATTTAGGAATTAAAAGTTTGAATAAGTCAATAAAAAATGAAGTGCGTGATTTTATTTAATGTAATAGTTGCATTCGTATATGTTTACCTGAAATCCAAAAGTACAAATAACGTTTGCAAGACTTTTAGTGATTATTATTCAGATCGAGATCTAAATGAAAATTGTTATCATAATCCAGATGAATTTCTTACAATTGTAAGTATGACCAAAACCTTTCTTTATATCGTAGGTATTTGTTCTAATTCTTTAATGACTCACTAAATGAACAAAGATACTAATATCCATTTATAATTTTTTTTATGAATTCATACTGCAATTTAGAACACAGTATAAACGAGCTATATTTTATATTTAGAGCCGTTTTAGTTTGGTTTGAAATAATATTTGAACTTTTCTGTAAAACAGATATTAAGTACGGTAGTGATATCATTTAAACCATTGTAATTTTCGCAATTTAAAATAACATTACGCAGCATTGCATTATCAGTAGAAAAGCGAAACTTTTTGTTAATTTATTTTATTTTTTAAATGATTCAATCCATTAATCTAAATTATTTAAAGTCAATTATGATTCATCAGAAATATCAGTGGAATAGTTATTTGTTTTCACGACAGACAATAGAATAAGCTAAGCCATAATTACGATCTCGACGTTTTCCACGTATAAATCAATAAAACTGAATAATAAAAGTGTATTTAATAGTATACTGTAGAAAAATGGTATGAGAATTCTAATGGATTGCTAAATTATTGTAGCTGATTAAACTATTAATAACATGCAATGTTAAACGCGATTACATAAAATTAATTCAGTTCACCTTAAAATGACCACTCATTGATAAACTGAATTTGCTATCTAAATTAGATTGTAAACAAATATGAAAAACAAGAAATTGGTAAAGTATCAAATAAAGTGTAACAGGTTTGAAAACCAATCCTGCATTCTGTAAATAAATCTGTCAAAAAAAAAAAACGAAAAAATATACTAATTATAAAAACACAATATGTAGACTAATGGTAATTTACATTTGTCTTCTTATGAAGTAAATTATGGAATGCCTTCCTGATGAATCAGCCTCTCCTCTCCAGTCGGTGAGCACTGTTTATCTTATTCTTATCATCAAACGGCGCCCAACATAAACAAATGTAACTGACTCATCCACCATTAATAGAAATTACCATTACATTCGACCATCTTGAAAAACAAGACTGTCCTCAGCCACCTAACTGACCATATACATACATTTTTAGTTCGGGTCGTCTAAGCGATAAGACGTGTTTGGGGTGGCTCCAGCCTCTACCTTCGATTAGTGATTAAAATGTCAATTTCTAAATCAATAAAGTTACTGTACGGTGGGGGTGAGTTTTTGAACAGATTTTTATACCCAGCGATTTGAATGTTAATAATGGGTAAAGACAATAACAATCTAACTAGTAGAATTTCTGTAACGTGTAAAAAGGCGCGTCAATTACATTTAGGATTGCTAAAGGATCGTATTTCTGCGAAAAAATACGGCTCTTTTAAACCTATACCAGATGTGTTATACTCGTAGAATTGTAAAGTAAACTTAAAGGGCAAATACCACCCTTTTGTCTTGAACTCAAACAGGTAAACATTTTGCAATAACAATGAATTATAGAGAACCGATAAAATAACTTATTTTATCCCACGCCAGCGGGGAGTATGAAACAATCATTAATACATATCTCTAACTGTACGAAAAATAGACCAGATGTGATTCATAAAAATGCACAGCTTTGCATTTGATAAACCCCTTTCTATAACAAACCCAGACGTAAGCATTGTTGTAAGAATCATTTTATTAGATTAAATAATAAAAATAAATAACTGAATCCGTAATCCAAAGTATAAAGGAAAAGCATATGAATAGGTAAAATAAACAAATAACTAGCTCTAATTTGTAATCGGAATTCTAAATTAAATACTTTTTCTTTTCCCAAATAAGTGAAAGCAAGCACGTAGAGAACAACCTAATGTAATTTAAATACGAAGTACGATGCTTTTGAATAGATTTTTGTCGATTTGAATATTAATAATAAACGAAAATAATAATCAAAACAATAGAATTTTTGTAATGTGTGAAATGGTTCCTTAAATAAATAAAAAAAGCGCGTAAATAATATCTATGATCGCAATTATATGTTTGGTACTATATTAATTTATAAGTTTAATTATAACATTGTATTTCATATTATTTTATATTATATTTTTCTTTGACAGCAAATTTGAAATATAATCTAACTTCTACCATTGATACTATATTTAATTTTAACTGTAACTAATTGACCCTAAAAGTAAGTAATTAAAGTCGGGAGGGCTAACAGGGTCATTATCGTTATTTATTATTACCCTTCAATTAAATAAAAAGGAAGTTAGAAAAAAATATAGAAAAGTAAAGTTTCACGACAATAATAAACAGAGTTTGATTAGTTTAAAAGGCAATAATATGCAAGTTGGAACCTAAATAATAAACCAAAGTAAACAATTTATTTCAAACTTAATGCTGTCAACACCTACGAAACTAACCATAAACAGATTGGGGTAATATACAACTTATGCACGATCCTTTTAATTAGATTAGGTTAATGAATATCCTGCTTTGTTTTAAGTACATGTATAACCCATGCCGCAATACCACCACCTTTACCATGGGCTCCTTAATATTGGTGCTCCAATTTTATGAGCTCGGTAAGGGCTGCCGGTAACTTTCTCCTTAATCCCTTATGTACTTGCCAAGCGTGACGTTTTAACGGCTAAACCCTTAAAATAACGAGTTCTAAAACAGGCGCTATACCCAGGTGAGTAGGGCGAGACGTCCACACTCTCACATCGATTCGTCGATCCCTCCCAAGTATTCTGGGTGGGACAAACATTCGTCAATGCCAAAAGTAAGACTGGGAAGAGTAAGATCTGCCAGGAATAAAATTATGCCCCATTCGAATGCCCGGAGGGCAGAACTCAAGAGAACTCGGTCATCGAAAGTACCAACATCCGGATTCATTACTGCAACATACGTGGTATCAGGTCGAATCTTAATGCTGTTCACGAACACCTTGAACAAGTGCAACCGGACATTATGTTTCTATCAGAAACACAAGTCTCCCCTGGAAGCACTAATTCGCCTAACCTGCAATTTCCCAGATATAACATCCACTCTAACTTTCGCCTTAAAGGCAGAGTATGTGCGTATACCAAGGACAACGTAGGTTGTAAGAGGATGTCCAACCATACTCCACATCTGCTGGACCTATTCCTTACAACTAACCCACTTGTCTATAAAACAAGAGAGAAACAGATAGAACTATGTGGCGTGAGTATTGCTTTAAATGGTCCTCCTCTTCAAACATTGCTCTTTCAATAACTGAAGTTATTTTGATGGGTATGGAGTTATACATTCCCAAAAAACATAATCGTGTAGGTCATGCCCGTTTCCAACCCTGGTTTAATACGGCTTGCACTAATTCATTATCGCAAAATCATAAACTCTATACCAAATGGAAATCAAATAAATCTATCGAAAATCACGCCAACTATATTGTCGCAAGAATAGTTGCAAAAGCATCATCACCCAGGCCAAAAAGATGTTTGAAGAACGTAAATGCAAAGAATTAGTCTCATGTCCTTTGGGTGGTCGTAAATTTTGGTCACTAGCTAAAGCCATCAGTAAAAACTTTAGTACATCTTCTTTTCCTCCCATGACGTCTTGCGACATACCTGTAGTAAATCTACCCCATACGCTATTAAACCAATCCACTTTCATTACAAACTCCTGGAATCAATTATCAATAAACTTGACCCAAACAAGACGACTGGCCCTGAGGGTATTCCAGCTATCGTCCTTATAAAATGCTACACCGAGCTAGTACCTGTATTGTCCAAACTCTTTTCGATCTCTATGTCATCTGGAGAGTTGCCCTCATCGTGAAAGTTGGCAAATGTCCAGCCTATTCCTAAAAAGGGCGACAAAACTGATCCCTAAAACTATCGACCAATAGCTATCACTTCCATTCTGTCGAAAATCATGGAGAAAGCCATCAACCACCAACTACTTTCGTTCCTCGAGTCCAATAAACTCTTAAACGACCACCAGTATGGGTTCAGACAGAGTCGTTCAACGGTGAACCGCTGAATGTCTTCCGACATCTAATCAGCTCCAGGAGACATAAAACAAGCATTTATTCGAAATTTTAAATACGTGCCGGGATACTACCATACATTAATACACACACACACACACACACACACACACACACACACACACACACACACACACACACACACACACACACCGACACGACACGTACACTTACACAACAATTTTCTTCTTTTGTTATCTTGAATTGAACATTATTTTATTTTATTTAGTATTGAGTTTATATGAAACAAAGTTTGCGTTTATTTTGTTAGGTGCAATTTGCATTTAATTAGTGAACATTATTCGTGCATAGATATGTATCTCAAAACGGAAATTCATACATTTAAGAATTAAGCTACGCCGCTGGAAGGGGTTGTAAATAAATTGTAACGTATTAAAACATGTGTGAGTATAACATGAATTATATATTCAAGTCTAAAATATGTCACAAATTAGCATCCAAAGCTACTAAATCCATTTAGTCGAAGTATAAATTAGTATTTATATTAATAATCACTTTAACACTCAATTCAAATTTGTAGAATATAACGAGCCGCCAATGCTTACAACCTTGATTATTTTATTCTGAAAATGAAAATAAGAGGCATCACTTGTCAATAAAATTAATATAAAATTTGATCAAAATTGTTAAGAATTGAAACAAATTAAACAGCATTTACAAGATCATCAAATTGGTGATTCGCGCTAGATTTAGTAAATTAAGAATTTGTGGTTTAATTGATGGTCAACTAAATTGAATCTGGATTCTTTGTAGTGAGTGCAGAAATATTTTCATAGCCTGAACTTACTCTGTATAACATTTTTTCTTCTTTAGATCAAGATTATAAAACAAGATTATATTCAAACCAACAATTTTATTTCACTGACAGTTGATGAACTAAACACAGAGTCAATTAATTAATACCCTATGTAGCTGGTCATAGTGATAAAGAAGTGAATTATTCATTGGCTTTAGTCAAAATTTATTAAACAAAAAAGGTTTAGTACATTATTTTAATATTAATTCTTGATTATAACTTATTGTTTCAACACCTTAAACAATTTTGAAAAATTGTATTACTATTGACGAAGGTAACTGTAAGTGTTATCGAAACGTTTAGATTTTTATAACTTAAATACCAAAATACACCATAAAAACCTAAAAGATAAGTATTTTAAATATGTGTAATAATGGTGAAGGTTTCGATTTTCATATACCACAATTGAATTGATATTTATGATTATTGGTCAGAGGTTAGATTAAATAAATTAATAAAGTTAAGTTTAACAGAAATGTATTTATCCTTGCGATATTGCAGGCTGACATTCCATTAATATAAGTAATTTGATTGTAATCTCATTATATTGAGAATTTACATCAGTTCTACATACATAAAGATAAGATTTACGTCGATTGGGGCTTGAATCTCGATGGCGCAGTTGGTTAGCGCGTTACTCTAGCAAAGTACAGGTCGTAGGTTCAAATCCTACTCGAGGTAAACTTTTATTTATGTTTTTAATAAAATTAGTAATAATTTTTAATTACAGTTAGTATTGTTAGAAATATTAATTTTTATTTACATATTTTACATTATTACTTCTTAATACAATACTTATCTTTTTGGGGCTTTAAAAAAAATTGACAAAATTGTTTACCACATCTTTAACAATTTTTAACAAACATTACTACTGACGAAGATAACTGTAAGTGTTATCGAAACGTTTAGATTGTATAATTTAAAGTACACCATTAAAAACCCCATAAAGATAAGCATTTTATTATGAGTGTTAATGGTGAAAGTTTACATTTTCATATTATTACTTCTTATTTAAATTTTTGTAGTAATAATACTAGTATTTGCACCAATAAAAAATAGCGTAAAGTATTCGTGGATAACTGGTCTTTAAAACACTTACTCTACTTCGAGCACTCGGCTGCGCCGTCGTGCTCGAAAAATCGCGCGTTTCTTAAAGACCTTTTCATCCACTTATACTTTAGTATACTAATTCAGGGTGTCTCACGAAAATCGCCCAATGCAATAACTTTATTATTTATAAATCGATTTTAATGAAATAAAAACTATAATAAATAAGTAATTTTATCCATGATTGTGTGATAGAAATATAGTATAACTCAAAATGGGGCGAAGTAATTAACTTTGCGGATTAAATACTCAAAACCTTCCCCATGAAAAAAAATTTATTAACATAAAAGTTAACATCTAAACTAATCTTTAAGCTGCGACATGTTTCGACAAAAGACTTGTCATCGCCAGGCTACTAAAATAATATAACAGATAAGTTAATATAAAACTAGCAACAAAAGTACTTACATCGAGAAAAAATGTAATGCTATGGAAACCATACTGACATAATACTTAATGCTCAATTTTAAAAAGGTAAAAGGCAAAATAAATAAAAGGAGAACTATCTGTAGCCTCCCCTGCTACCAAGGCAGAATCTAGTATACTGAAGGCACAAATGTAAACGGTCGGCAACTTCAATAGCATTCCTGAAGTAAAACCATTGTATATATATATATATATATATATATATATATATATATATATATATATATATATATATATATAAGTAAAACCAAGCAAATCGAGTATGATTATAATAATTAGTAGAAGAATTTAAATTGGCTCCAGTATGTGGTCTCCCCTACACCACAGAACACCTGCAGGGCTAAAGGCACTAAAAGGATCATCTGGCTACCCCTACTGGAACTGACCACAGTCTGGTTGCAAGCAAGCTAGATTAAATGCATTAGTAACATATTTTAAAACCGTCGGCGGGTTCATTATGCGAAAAGTTAAACATCGTAGATCTCAAAAGAATATCTAAATTAAACGTCAATTAATCCGTACTAGACTTACATACCAGTTGAAAATATAGTGAAGTTGTAGCAAAATTAAAATATTAAAATTTGGAAAATAAATGTAAAAGTGTTGTTATGTGTGACGACGTTAAAAAAGCTGCGAAAAAAAGAAGTAATTAATTAAAATTGGTTTCCCCTGAAGGTAATGTCTGGATTAATAAAATATAAAGCGATTAAGAAATCACATCTAATCTGAGTGACTGCGGTGAAAAAGAAACTAAATTAATCTAAAACCAACTATTACCAACCTAAAGACAAGTGAACGTTACAGGATGAGTCAAATTATTTGTTCACAACTAAAATATTTTTATTTAAGTTTAACATTTCGTTTAGTGAAGATTTGGTCATAATGTTGTACTATTTCTTTAATCTACAACAGGTCTAATTTCGCACCTTTGTCATAAGCATGAAGAATATCAAAATTTTGGTTTGGATTGAAGGAGCGACTGGTTTCTAAAATATGGCTAGCAAAGGAGAATTTGGGGCAGACATTGTTATTTTTAATGCAAATAAAATGTTCTGAAAATCTAGTTTTAAATTTACGGCCTGTTTGTCCAATGTAAAAGGAATTGCAAGTCCTACAACAAAGTTTGTAAACCCCTGATCTATCTAATTTATCAATTCTGTCTTTAGAGTGCACTAACATGGTTTTTAGATTGTGTTTGGAGTTAAAAGAGATATCTATATTGTATTGTTTAAGCAGGTTTTTGAAAAAAATATAATGGTGATCCTATAAATGGCAGTGATGCATACTGTGAGGAAACATTATCTCCAATGGGCGTTAAAGTAGTATGATAGCTAATGTGATAACTCTTGATGAACTTTTTGTACAAATTGTGGATAATATGCCTAGGATAACCATTGAGGTCAGCCAACTCATATAATAGGTTAAGTTCTTTATTGAAATTGTTATTGTCTAACGGTAAATTGAACAATCTATGGACGTAGAACCTGAAGGCAGCTAATTTATGAGAAAACGAGTGAAATAAACTGTAAGGGATAACATTGTCCGTAGTAGTACGTTTTCTATAAATGTCAATATCTAAATAGTCGCTGAACCTGGTTATTTTAAGATCTAAAAAAATCAAAACGTTATTACATTCCCTTTCTACCGTGAACTCAATCCGAGGGTGTACACTATTAAGAAATTGAAAACCATCCAGGACATCTTGATTGTCACCTTTGAAAACCACAAAAATGTCATCAACATATCTTTTATAAAAAATGAAATGTTTCTTAATTAAGTCGTTCTTAAAGATACCTACTATTGGATTCCAGAAAAGATAAAAATAATTCAGCTAATAAAGGCGAAAGATTGCTATCCATTGGTAAACCTGACAGTTGTATGTAATTGTTATTATTGAATTTAAAGAAAAATAATAAATGGTTGGGATCGAACTATGTTTTAAGCGCCGTGTTGATTTTTTGTACGTCATCTTCATGGTGAAACGAGTGTTAACTTAATTTTTTCAAATAGAAATTATGTTTTTCGTTCTATGTTATCATTTCTAAAAAATATGAAAACTATTTACTTTAGTAATTTTTATTATCTGAAACTTATCGAATTTGCCGTAAGCGCGATAAAACAATCTCGAATTCCGCAATTTTTACATAGAAAGTAGCGAATTTAAATGAATAATTTTTCTTATTTTTATATGAATGAAAATATGGAATAAAAATTATACATTTCCATTTGAAAACAGAAAGTTGACTCCCGTTTAACAATGAAGACGACGTACAAAAAAATCAACATAATGTTTAAAACATAGTTCAGTCTCAACCATCATTATATTTATTATTTCACCAAAATCGACTCATAAACAACAAAGTGATTGCATTGATTATCAAATTAATTTTCAATTTGCGTTAGATATTAATAAGGGGACCGGAAAGTAATGTCGGTTCTACGGATGGCTATATTCGTTTGTCATTTATCAGCTGACTCTGCACTTTAAAGTCGTGACAAAGACATTTTAAGGTTAGAGTAACTTGTTTACTGGTAAATAATTAAATTTAAATTTTTGTTTGCAATTGATGGTGAAATGGCAGGTCAAATACCAGAAGAGGTAAATATTCGGTAGTGTATGCTTTTTGAGTTTCACAAGAGTAGTAACGCAACCGTCGCTACCAAAAATATTTGCGAGGTTTATCCAAATGCATTAGACGTTCGTAAATGCGAAAGGTGGTTTTCTAAGTCCAAATCCGGGAATTTTGATCTTTCCGACTCGTATCGATCAGGAAGACCAACAACCTTAGACAATGACATGTTAAGGGCGGAAGAGGAAGCAAATCCGTGACAGACAATCGAGGAGCTGTCAAGTACTCTTAACCAACCTTGGTCGCCCATTCTAGAACATTTGCAGCAGATTGGGAAAGTAAGAATAGCGGGTGTTTGGATCCCACATAATATGTCTGAAGAAAACAAAGCTAATCGATCCACCGCATGTAACTTATTGCTTCAGCGGCACAATACAGAAGCATTTTGTGATCGCTTGATCACTGGAGATGAAAAACGGGTCCTGTATGATAACCCAAAGGCAAAAGGCAGTGGCCCTCTCTTAATGAATCGCTACGAAGTACAGCCAAGCCAGGTTTACATCCCAAAAAGCCGCTTTTGTGTGTTTGGTGTAGTATTCGCGGGGTCGTTAATTTTGGAGTGATGAAACCTGGACAAACTGTGAATTCAGACCTTTACTGTGGACAATTGAATCAAGTGAATTAATCTTTAATTGAGAAGTGGCCAATAAATGTCAACAGAAAAGACGTTATTCTGCAACATTATAATGCAAGACCGCACCTCGTAAGACAAACCCTGAAAAAATTAATGAATTGGGGTGGAAAAAAAAGGAAAAGGCCACGTATTTCATTGCCTACCCAGGGGGAAGGGCGGACTACTCGAGTTTTTCCAGCTCCTTCAGCCACAATCATGGATTCCCAGCATACATACATACATTACGTATATATGCATGGTGGGATTAAGGATGGGTGTGGTCAGCATAGGATCGGAAGAAACGGAGTTAGGGTTCTGAGGAAATACTAAGCATTGGCATAAGCAGCCGCATGGTGTGATATAGCAGTGACCATTCCGCTACATGTGTATGAGGAAAACCCCCTGAAAAATCTCATACAAGGTAGACGGTAACGGGAATCGAACTCATTACCTCCCGAATGCTAAGCAGATCGTGTCACCACTACGCTACCAGCTCGGTAATTGGCGTGGGGGGTATTGCCTTACCCACCATACTTGCCTGATATTGCGCCATCGGATTTCCGTTTATTCCGATCGCTACAACATTTCCGAAGGGGTAAAAAATTTGAAAATTTGGATGACGTTCAAAATACTATCTCCAGATATTTTGCACAAAAACCAATTGATTTTTATCGATCCGGCATTGAAAATTTGCACACTAGATGGCAAAAGCTTGTTGATAACGAGGGAGGTTACATCATTGATTAAAAATAAAAGCTAGTTAAAATTTAATGTTAAAAAACATTACTTTTAGATTCGTAAATGATACCACCATTGTATAAGTGTACAAAGAAAACTCACATTTTCTTTGATCTTGATTACTATTACTTATATTTAACATTTTATATAAATATGAGTCATCACAGTTAAAGACTAGGTACATACCTCTAAATAGCGGAGCGAGTTTGCAACAAATACTCACGCCAACGCCAAAATTGTTTGTTTATTGAATCCCATTGATAAGTCCGAACTCGGAAGGCTCGTTCCCTCATGTTTCAGTCATTAGTGAGTAATTTAGTGACATAAAGTGCAGATACTATACAGACTCTTGAACATAATCAGTGCACAGTGAGAAAAAATTGCAATACTCGATTGGGTCGTTACGGTCCAATATTTAACAGTTGATTGGGCCGGCCCGGTGATTACACAGAGTCCTCTTATGATCACTCCGGCCCTGTCAACAGTTAATGATATACGAAAAAACGAAAACGAACAATCGGGAGCTTAAGGTAAAGTATTCAACTACTACATGATTCATACACTCAAAAAAATTTATGAATTTAAATCGTCATTTACTTTGTACCTATATACTTAAAAATGTTATTGCTATTTAACAAAATTTTTGTAGAAACAAGCATAATTTTTTTTGTATAAACAATTGACTCCAGATAATTATTAAGAATATACGAAGTAAATGGGTACTTAATTTCACATTTTTAATGTTAATAATTTATGTTTCAGATGAATGAGAAATTGAGTATCCCAGCGACGAGGATGACCATGATCGTTGATTGAGGAATCGTTTAGTAAATGCCATGATCAATCAGATTGCGAATGTTAAACATTCTATTTTTAGTTCGTTCTATTTGCATTGTACTTTTCAGAGCAACTTATAAATACAAGTTATAAAACAAGATTTATATAATTGTTTATACTTACCTTTCATTTTATCCGCTCTTACTTTTTAGAAACATGAAAAAAAATGGAAAAAAATTCCAAAACAAAAATTATTTTAAATGGGTTTTACCGCTTAGCAACTTCGGCCTGTCACAATTTTATGTACAACAACCTTCGGAAATTAATTAAAGTTTATACCATAAATAAATAAAAAATTAGAATATTGTCAAAATTTAAACAATTTTAAATTTTGCTTTCATTTGTGACCAGCCATAATTTTTTTACTTTTTTAAAAATTAATATACCGATTTAAAATTTAATCCTTTTTAATTTAAATTTAGTTTGAGAGGAATTTAACCAGCACGAATAACTGTGTTTGATTAAAAAAGTTTTGACCAAAATTAAAAAAAACCTAAATTTAGGGGTTTTCATTAAATCCAAAGGCTTTTATTAAATTTTAAGAAAATTTCCCAAAATTCAAAAAGTTAAAATTTTGATTCTTTAATTTTAAAAAAAATTTCCAATATATTATTTTAAATAAAAATTTTTTTCGCTTAAGAAATTTGGCATGGTTTATTTAATGCTACCATCATTACTCTTAATAAAAAAATTTGTTTTAATAAATTAAATATTTCATGGAAAAAGAAATTGCAATTGTTGGATTTAAATTTTAACAACCCTTCTGAAGCTTTAGCTTTGGACCGACTAAATTTTTACTTTGGTAAAAAATACTATAATTTTATTATTTCATTTTTGAAAAAGTTGGGAAAAAATTCAATTTAGCCTTTTGTAATTTCATATTGCTCAATTAAAAAAAAATTTATTAAACTAAGATTAGCCACTATTTAATTATCAAATGTTATGTAAAAATTTATTTTTCATTAATTAAAAATTTAAAAAAAAAAATATTATTCCTATTTTAAATGGAATTTAACAATATAATTAATTTTAAATCAAAAATTTTTTTTTCACCATTAAATGTTTTTTAAGCATTTTGAATATGTTCCATCAATTCGTTCTAATTTCCCCATTTTTTTTAATTTATCTTAAATTGGAATTATGTTTCCAATTTTTGTTTGTTTCTTTAGTTTAACCTTCAAGATTAAATTGGCTGTAGGGATAAGTGATCTGTTTCCAATTTTCCATTTCATTATTTCATCCTTTGGTAGAATTGCAATAATTATATTTTTTTAAAATTTTCCTTAAACTAAAATGGTTCTTTAATTTGAAATTTTATTTTCAAACCATTTTTAAAAATCCAAATTGATTCGAAGACTTTGTAAAACAAAAGGGCCAAATAAATCCATTTCTTACCTTTGAAAACCATAAACCAAAAAATCAGTTATTTTTTAAATTTCCACTTAGGATGCCCTTGTTAATTAAAATTTCATTGTTACCTCTACCTTTATGAGGTTTTTGGGATTTTTACAAGTAGGGCATGAAATAACCATTCCTCTTAGGGAACTTATACCCCTAAATAATTTTTGATTACCTGAACACCATCCTTAATCCCCAAGTATTGGGTCCACGATTGTCTGAAGGGTCGGGGTCAGCCCCCCTGGGAGGGAATGAAAAGGGCCTTTTCCTTTTTTGGTTTGAAAAAATTCCAAAATTTTTCCTTCCCCTTTTTCGCTTTCCTGAACACCATTTCTTTTTCACCTGACTGAAAATCCAAGTTTTCCTAAGAATACGGATTGTTTTTCCTTTTTTTGAATATTCTTTTTAAGATTGGAGAATCATTTTCCAAAACCTTCCTACCATTTTTACTTTTGAAAATCCAATTTGGCGTCTTAAACTTATCATAAATCAAAATTAATTGGTTAATTTTTTTTAATTGATCAGGACGTCAGAATGTTTGCATGTTTGTTTTCATTTTAACTTTCTAATTTTTTTCTTTAAGATTTCAATGATTACCGGTACTTTGATTTCTACGTTTTCCCCTTACTTGGTTATTTTTTTTTTGGGCACGTAACCTTTTTGTGCCTAACTGTTTTATTAAACATTTAGATCCTAAAAATTTCCTTCCAAGTTTATTTTTCACAATAAGTACTACTTGATGATTAAAATAACCTTTCCGTTGCTTCCGTTAAAATAATTCCTTCCTACTGTACTTTTTTGTGCTTATTATAACACAAAATTTTTAAATTTTTAAAATTTTAAAATGTTAAAATTACCATAATTACTTACAATTGAAAGTTTTAAAAACTTTTTTTTAAAAGTAAAGCCGCCAAAAATAATTTCAGAAAATACAGGTGAAAGGTGCTTTTAATCACACAATTTTGTTAATATAATGTAAAGGTTTATTTTTACCATTTCCTTACATGTAGTTGGGAAAAGTTTTAATAAGTAAACCCAACAAATAAATTTAAATGGAGGTTTTGACAAAAGGATGCCCTTATCAGACATTTTGTCCCATTTCCCGTCAACAGTTGGTTTTATTGCCCTTTAAAACTGGTGTTTGAAAAAATTAAACGGAAATGGTTTTAACCAAAATTAATTAATTAATTTTAAAAGTTTGTAATTTGTTCATAACCTTAAAGGACCAATGTAACCCATTTTCCCGTTAACTGTCTTCTAAATATTGCAATTGTTAAATTTTTTAAAAAATGTAAAAACCGACTGGTTGGCCCTTTAATTAAGTAATATTTAATAAAAGGTTTTCAAAACCTTAAGCCTTGACCAATTTAAATTTTTCCCTAATTTAAAAATGCAATTAAAAAATTATAAAATATAATAAATAAATCCACGCCGTTGCTTTGTTTGGAAAAAAAATAGTTAAGCAATAAATTTTTTTAAAAAAAATAATTGGGCAATAATTTTATTTCCTTAAATATTAAAAGGAAAAAAATTTATAAAAAAAAAAAAAAAAAACCCTTTTCTTTTTTTTGACAACCCTTGGTTTATTAAATAAGCTAATAATAAATTTTACATTCCAATAATTTTAATAACCATAGGATTAGAAGAATTTAATTTTAAGAAAATTTTCTTTCCAATAAATTTATAAATTTTGATTTTTTTTAAAATTGAATTTAAAAGTAACCAAAAAGATATAAAATAAAACTTAAAAGTAAATTGAAAAAAAAAAAAAATGATTTAAAATTAAAATTAAAGTAAAAATTTTCTTTAAAAAATATTAAAAAATGTAAAAAAAAGCAATTTAAAATTAATTTAAAAAGATTTTAATTAAAGACCTTTAAAAAATTTAGGAAAATTAAAAACAATGCCATTTTAATTTAGCAAATAATTTAAAGGGCTTTCAAGGATCCTTAATTCCCCCACCCATTTGCCTAAATTAATTATAGTTTTGGGATCACATCAAAGGGGAAAATAAATTTTAGAAAATTAACTTAAAAAGTATGTATATAAAGAAAATTAAAAATTTTCAGTTTACTCTAAATGGAAAAGATTAAAATTAAAGTTAATTCGTCAACATAAAAATTTTACGGATTTTTTTATTAATTAATTAATTAAAAAATTAATGATTCCACCCTTTTACTTTTTTTGTTTCCTATATTAAAAAATTTATTTTTAATTAATTTTTGGTTACCCAGAAGTTTGGTACATAGTATGGATTTAATAAAAAAATAAATATTGATTCATTTTAACAATATTGTTTCAAAAACCTCTAAAAAAATTAACCCTTTTATAAAATGGTTTGGTCTTAGGCAGTTTGTTAATATAGGAAAAGTATAGGGAGCAATCATTTATTTTTTTGATACCATTTTTACTTTTATTTTGGAATAAGGAGAATATTTGGGGAAACTTTAAACAATTATTTAAAATATTATTTAATAGTCAGTTTAATTTTGGGAAGTTACAGAATTGGGGTTTTGATTTATAAGATTAATTGTACTAATTTCCAAAAAAATAATAATATTGGACTTTGGGTCAAGGTATTTAAATATTCAAAGGGTTAGTTCAGATCAAAAGTTTTTTTAAAATTGGACCATTGTTTTTAAATAAAACAAGAATAGTTGAGATTTTTTTCAATTTTTATAAGGTATTTGTTAAAGTTTTAGTTATTTAAGATAACCCAAACCATTTACCTTTAAAATAAAATTTAAAAATTTCACATCTTTTTAATTACCAAAATTTAATTTTCCAACTTGTTATTAAAAGTAGTGGTCTAAAGTTAAAAATTAAGGACTTTAAAACTTTTAAAAAAATTACATTAAAAATTATCTACTAAAGTTTTTTACAAATTTTCCATTAACAGCGGGTTGGGTAATTTAAATAATGGGCAATTTTTATTTTAGAAACTGGACCCTTTGTTAAAAAATATGAAAATTTTAATATTGTATTCAAGGTAATATCGTTTTCCTTGTTCCAGTTCTGGGGGTGAAATAAAATAGGGCCTTCCTCGAATCCTTAAAACTTTTTCCTATTCATTATTTGACCAAAATTAAGATTTAATTACGAAAATACTCACCTTTTCAAAATTTTGCAAACCCTTGGATAGTTTTTTTTTTGTTCATTGATTTGACATTAAATAAACGTAACTGTAACCCAAATTTATTTAGTTTTCACTAATGTCTTTTCAAATAATTTCGAAAGGGAAATTTCAGCCTTTCAATTAACAAATAGATAAAATTAAAATTTTTTATACGGAAAATTAACCTTTTATGAAAAAGAACATAATTTTTCGGTTTCTTCTTTAAGTCAAAAGAAAATATTGTGGCCCAAGATTCGGTTTTCAAGGGTAATAAATAAAATTAAGGTAATAATTTAGGACATTTTCAATTTTATTTCCCGATAACCAGACAAAATTTTTTTTAATTCGAGGATGGAAAAAATTTAATTCTCTTTGAGAATTTTTAAAAATTTTTTATAAAATTTAAAAATTTCCTTTATTTTAAAATTGCAATTGTTAAAATTAATTTAGGTTAGCAATATTTACCAAACAAAATGTTTAAACAAAATTATTTACCATCTAAATAATATATATATATATATATATATATATATATATATATATATATATATATATATATATTTTATATTTTGTCCAAACCCACGGCGCGTTTGTTCTAATTAAGGGGCCCAAAAGGGAAGGGGTGGCGTAAATAAAATAATGAAATGTAAACCCACACCTACAAACGTATCCAAAAAGTCTCCGGGACCCAACGAAACTTTCAAAAAATTTTTTAAGCTGGGTGTTAATTAACCCTACTTGATTGCGGAAAGTAAGGGGAATCTTTCCAGATCCTAAAAAAACCCCCCAAACAATTCCCAAAAAAATAAAAAAAAAAATTTTTTTTTTAAAACTTTGAAACCCCTTTAAAAAAAAAAAAAAATTTTACTAAATTTTCCCAAAAACATTTAAAATTTAAATTTTTTTCCCCTTAAAATTTAAAAATTTTTTAAAGAAAAATTTTTTAAAATGATCGATAATTAATTTTTAAAATTCCTAACCAAAAGAAAAGCAATGTCATCGGCTTAATAATTGTTCCTTTATGATACCTCTGGATCGTATGGGACATTCGTAAATATGTAAGTTCTCAAAACTCCATTCTTAGTTTTACTTAATGCAATTTTTAAATCAACAGCTGATCCGTCATTGGTGTACTGCGTTAAACGAAACTAACATGAAAATCTTCTTTTTACAAATAACCTGGCAAATATAACCTTTCAGGTTGTTCATTAATCTTAAAACCAAAATATGCAAAGTCTACGTTTAAATTGTCGAAAACTAGGTCACCAATTAAGTAAACGTCACAACTGTGTCTCATAACTGGCTAAATAAACAACAGAATAAAAGTTAACGATAAATATATATATTGTCCTGCACAAAAAAAAAAATGTTTACATAACTACAACAGCGTGGTTGAGAAACCAAACCACCACATCACTGTCAATACAAATTTGCGTTTCCGCAAAAATTCTTACTAAAAACAGCCAATACAACATAACTCGAGATCGATTACCTTTTCCTTCAACACTAATTAATTAAAAAAAATTACACAATACGCAAAAAACTAACCAAAAGATAATCGTGCTCAACTGAGTTTTCAAAGTTCTTAAATGTAATTCTTACTTAAAGACTGTCCATTCATCCTTCGCTTTTCTTTCATCTTTCCCAAAACCAATTATTTGTAGTCCATGTGTATCCTTAGATTGCCTGAAGGCACATAACAAACCCACAATCCCACAAACACTTATTCCTTTCGGTACTGGAATAGTCCAATTATGCGACGTTATTACTCCAATAACCCGTAATAATCTGTACACGTTAGGTTGCCTCTTTAAAGTTTCTTGCAACGTTTAGGACAATTTAGCTCTTCCGTACACAAATAAACTTTTAATGTCATATAAAACTACTTTAACATTGGCTCAATTTACTACGAATATTTCGTTCACTTAAAGGTGGTCCCATAAATAATTTGAACTAAGGATCATTACAAGCACACGCGCTGCACTCAACACTATAACGTAACAACTGTTATCTTATTATAAAACTGCTTACGCACTTTTTTTTCCTTGAAGAAAAAAAACCATAACTGATTTTATCTTCAATCTCAATTTTATTACTTGTTTTATTTATGAATGTCTTATACGATTCATCCCCTTTTGGGTTACGCAGTTGTTTAAACAATGACTGCCTTCAATTTTATTCACAAATATAACTCCAACTCAACCCATTCTGAGGTCACGCTTCACCTCGCGCCCGCGTCTTCCACCGAGCTCTCACCGACATCCACCAAAAGCCCCCTCGTCAATCTCTGACTTTCCTATTTATACCTCAAGCCATCAATCTTTAAACATGTCTTACTTCCTCGCTATATTCACCAATGGTATTCACTCAAACCTTCTTAGTGCTGACTGATGCTACCCTCTGCACAAACACGCTTGTAATTACTATACATCGCCATGTTTGTTCTTACCTGCAAATTTTACAATTACTTTATGGGAAGCCATTTTCTCATCACATTCATTCAGTGGCCACTCTGGACCATTACACAACTTTCAACGTTTATCTCTCACATGCGCTCATCCTCCTTCCGCAACATTTGCAAAAATAAGTACAGTCCAAGTTCTCAAATCCCATATACGTACACGTATTCTCAAAACTGATTGCACAACATCACGAGAACTTTCTATAATCAACAATTAAACATACCAAATCTTTCTCTACATATTTCCTAAAACATTCTATACTTATACCTTCACATCTTCCTGCAAAGATTACTCCTTTATCCTCCAACATTCCATTCCTTAACCAGGAGTCAACAGTAGCAAAACATTTCTCTTCACATTTACATTCATCAGAATCTATTTATTCCAACACCAATGTCTCTATGACATTCAAATACACGTATCTGCATACTGAATGATATTTCTCCTAAATTCCCAGTGGCGTATCATCTACCCACATACATTATGCATATACACAAAAAAAAATTTTTTTACACCCGTACCCAAAATACGTAATACACGTCATTATAACATTTTACATACAGGGTGCGTCAAAAAATAATATATATATATATATATATATATATATATATATATATATATATATATTATATATATATATATATATATATATATATATATATATATATATATATATATATATATATATATATATATATATATATATATATAGATATATATAATATATGATAGTAACGTTATTTATTATGTTTTAGCCTATTGTTGATGTCGTAAGTGGAGGGCGCCTATTTGTTAGGGTTATGCCTTCTGATATATTATCGGTCGTGTGTTACCCGTTTCCAATACAATTAACAATTTGCAGAATTCCAGAAATGCTTATGGTTGGATTTAATTATGACCAAAATGATCCGGTAAGTTATTTTCTTCCTTTGTATTTTACTAAAATTAGTTTTAACCTTCAAATTTAAATGTTTAAGTGATGACACTGAACTTTTGTTTCCTTTCTTCCATGAGTGTTTTTATGTGTTTTAATGTTTTACGATTTGTAAGTCCGGTTTTCATTTCAGTACAAACATAACCAAGCTTTGACTTTACATAATCAGTGTTGGATGGCCTTCGATTTACTTAGTTGGTGTGCCCTTATTCAATAATTTAATCATACTTTTTATTAATGTTATAGGAAACACTTCCAATTTCGTTTAAACAAAATGCTGATTTAATTTCAAATAAAGTTTTAACACATTTCGTCCAATTCTACCTTTCCGGGAAATTCCAAAATTATGACTATGGATATGAAGGAAATAAAAGGATATACGGAGATCATGAACCACCATTTTACAATTTGACAGAAATGAAGATTCCTACTTACTTTATGATCGCAAAAAATGATTTAGTAACTACACCAGAGGTAAGGTACCTACACTGTATAAATATCTATTCATTAAAATTTGCATTTTCAGAACATACAAGACTTATACGAAGCACTACCGAGTAATGTGAGACCACAAAACATACACGTAGTTGATAATGAACATTTCAATCATGTTGACTTTGTAAGTGGAAAAAATGTGGTACCTTTAGTGTATGATCATCTTGTAAAAGTACTAAAGAGTAGATATATACACTAGTATTAAACTGTATATTAAATTAGCATTAATTTATTTATATGAACATAAGCAATACTGTGATACAAGGACAAAATAAAACATTAATTATTAACGGCTTGTTTGGTTGTTCTATTTTTGCATGGATCAAGGGTTATGTACAAAGAGAAGAAAATCTCTTGAATATTTACAAAATTTATTTACCAATGCTGAAACAAATCAAGTAACTTGACTATGCATCCGCAGCCCAGTACATCATGGAGAATGCCATTAATTGATATCCTTAAAGAAGTTTAAACATTTTAATGACCTATAAAAAATGACGCTTTTTTATGAAAAACTTTATTTAATGATAAAAGAACAAATGGAAACTTTTATAAACCATTGTAAAGTAGTATCTTTCGCCATCTTTCTGCAAGATCTTCAATGCCACGACGGTACCGTGTAGCATCTTTGGAATTATACAGAATTCTCGGCATGCAGCTTCAACTTCCTCAGCACTTGTAAACTTCCGTCCACGCAGGAAGTGCGCCATCGATCAGAATAAGTGATAGTCGGAAAGCGCAAGGTCCGGGCTATAAGCTGAATGAGGAAGAATCTCTAAATTCAATTTAATTTTTTGTTGAGCTTCAGCTGCAGTATGTGGTTTGGCGTTGTCTTGTTGCAGAATTGTCCGTCCTCTGTTCACCAATCCAGGGTAACGCCGACTTAGAGCATCATGTACCCTTCCAACTGTTGACTGTAAAGGTTAGCATCGATCGTCTGCCCATCAGGAACCAACTCAAAGCGCATAAACTCTTCAAAATTCCACCATACACAAAGCATAACCTTCCTTTGGAACCTTTCTCGTTTGGGAACCGGCAATGCAGGTTGCCCAACAGTAATTCACTGGTTTTCTGTGCTACGATTATTGAAGTAAATCCACTTTTCATCGCAATTAACGATCCGTTTAAAGAAACGTTCATCCCAAGGACTGGAAAGCAGTTGATCACAAACCTGAACTCGCCTTCCTGCCATTGCTGGCGTTAAGTCGTGAGGAACTCCTCTACAGCGTCTATTGGCTTTTCGAAGTTGATGCAAATGGCATACCCAAGCTCTGCTGACAACTTACGGGTAGTTGTCGATGGATTTGCTTCCACATCTCGAAGTTCAGCGTTACTTAACGAGTTGGGCCGACCAGAACTTTGTTTTCTCTTGAGACTTGTATTTCCGCCAGTAAATTTTCGAAACCAGCTCTGCACCGTACGAATGTTCACTATTCCTTCCTCTTCTACTTCGCATATTTTTTTAACTGCGGCGGTTGCAGAAACGTTTTGTTTCCAGTAATGACGCAACAGTATCAAAATTTCGCATTTTTCGTAAGCCATTTTGATGTTTATTGGTAGTTAGAAACAAAAGAATATCAGAACAAAATTAGACTGGGACATTCGCCTGCTTGATTAGCTTTTAATGCTGCTTAACATTAACATACAAAATGTTTTCTAGATCGGAGCAGAAGGGTTCAATAAGAAACGCTAAAAAAACGATATTTTAAGGGCCACCCTAATATTATAGATCTTGCTTTCACACATTTATTTATGTAAACCGCTAATAGAATTTTACGTAGAAACGGGTGCCATTTTCTTTGTGAAGGTAAATGGCTCATTTACAATACTGCAGAACGATTGTGACTGGGAGGCTTTAATCCAGCACCACCTAGAAAGTATAACCCACCAGCTAGCGACGTATACGGAGCAGTTTGGATGCGTGGTCAGAAGTTTTATTATTTGCACTGGACTAGTATATATGTTGGTAAGAGTAAGCATTTTTAACAGTAATAGTAGGCGCCATGAATTTTCTAAAATACAACTCTGAAAATTCAAAAAGGGATAAAGAGAGAAGGAAGCTGAAAGAGAAAATTTTAATTAGCAGATATATTAAGACCCAAATAAATCAAAACAAGGAATTAAGTATTCAGTAATTAATAACATTAACACTCTCGATCGTCACCTTAAAAAAAAAAAAAATCAATCAAAACGTCTAAAAAGGAAAAAAAATCCTTTCATCAACCAGAAAAGAGCTGGTAATCTTCATAATGTTAAACAGATTTTATTGAACCATAGCTAAGAACACCTTTAAAACAAGAAAAAAACTAAATCAAAATCGATTGCCCCGTTTGGAAGTTACCATGCCATAGGCAGATATACATATACATACGTGAAACTTATATAAACCCCTCTTTTTTCGTCGGAGTTTAAAAATGTGTTTATTTCACAAAAAAAAAAGAAATTCAATTTTAAGTAACTTAAGTTATAGTTTTATTCAATAAGGCTGTAAACTGTAGATTTCTACCACGAATATTAAGTTAGAAAACGAGATATCAAAAATTAGATTACAGAAATTTTAATTCTGCAGAAAGCAGTAACACATCAAAGTATTTACTTTCTTTGCTAAACGCAATAAATATAAGTAAAACTAAAGGGAGAGTATAGCGGTGAGCTTAAGGGCGTATGTGTTAAATTAAGTAGTAATTTTTACTTGAACAAACCGATCTTCATGTGAAACTGTCTGTATTTAAAGTTAAAAATAAATGCCCGTGGCACAAAGCTTCTATCCCAATGACCGATATATACAAATAAAATGGGTTTTATTAAAATTGCTTATCTTTTTGGGTTCTATTATTGTGTATGTTTGTATTATGTTATACAAATCTAAACGTTTCGATAACCCTTACAGTTATCTTCGTCAGTAGTAATATAATCTTTGAGATTATGTTACTACTTACAACTACTGTACTAGTTTACAATAGGAAACCGAGCCCAGAAAATCGGAGAACCGATATTAAAGAGCCTGTAATAAGGGTGGTTGTACCTCCCCCACTGACAAGGGGTACATATTCCTCCCACCTATATCTATAAAGAAAATATGCTCAAGTAAATTTCCTGGATTTAATACCATTGTTTATATATTTAAATGTATAAACAATCCTAATACTAAAGATCAAAGTTGTGGGTGGAGAAGTATTTTTTCATGGCGCGCCTGTGTTTAGCCGCCGAACGAAGTCAAGCGACTAATAGAAGGCAAGCCATGGAAAGTAAATTCTCCTCCAAATAAAATATGCTATTTTTTCTTCAAACATCGGCAAATTTACACAAAACATTTATTTTTAATGATAACTTTTTAAGGGCATCGTTACCGTTGTTAAATTAAACGCCGTTGTCAAGTAGGTAGGTTTGTTTTCATGAATATGTAGGTGCTGCTTCCTTGGTAACGTAGTAAATAACCTTATTATTGAGTGAAAGAATTATTTTTTCAATTCGTAATTTTTAATAAGAAAGAAGTAAGTTAATTAAATCACTTAAAAGATAGTTGTTATAAATTAGTTGGTTTTAGAATGTACGCGCCCGAAATTGCCGCTGAAGCGAATGAAGCAGTATCGTGCCTCGGACGTCGAAATCTGGTGAAACCTATTTTTCTACATATCAACACTTTATTCAATGGTGTAATGAAAATAATGTGAATATTTACTCGGAAAATGTACTTCTTGCATATTTTAACCAGATGCAAAAAGATAATAAATGGAAATCTTCGACAACGTGATACCCTTATTCTATGATCAAATTCGAATTAACTATTAAGCATGGAATAAGTATTTAAAGTTACGATGTTTTCTGAAACAGGCAAATGTAGGATATTCTGCAAAAAAGTAAAGAATATTTACAGTTTGAAGGTTTTCTAATGGACGCACAAGATGAAGTATATTTAGGAATAAAGGTAAATTTAAATCAGTTTTAATTTTGTGCCCTCCCAATGTAATATG